>NDGM011063475.1:0-17633 GCA_002564305.1 Octomys mimax
GAAGGAAGGAAGGAAGGAAGGAAGGAAGGAAGGAAGGAAGGAAAGAAGGAAGGGAGGGAGGGAAGAAGGGAGGGAAGAAGGGAGGGAAGGAGGAAGGAAGGAGAAAAACGAGGAGAAATACACACAGGACAGCTTGTTTCTCTTAGTTCATTGAAAAGAAAAGTTTGTGCTAATAATGTTTAGACAATCTTTTGTGCCTCTATCTTGTACTCTGAGGAATAGCTATGAAGATAACAATAATATATATATATATATATATATATATTACACAATATTATGCAATATACTATATATAGTATATATGTATAGTGTATTGAATAATATATATTACATAATATATATATACTGTATATATGTTGTCTTTTTGAGACAGAAAGCTAGGCAGGTAGGCTGGCCTTGAGCTCGCTTAGTAGCTCAGGCTTGTCTCAAATCCACAACAATCCTCCTGCCTCAGCCTCTGATCACTGGGATTACAGGTGTGCGCCACCATGCTGAGCTATAAAATGTATGAATTATTGTTACTGTCCTATTCACCTGAAAAGTTAGGCTAATCTGATTTTCAAAATCCATTTTTCTTTTGTTTTTTCTCTTTAAAATAATAGTTAAAAAAGGAAAAGAAGAAAAAACACCCTAAATACATTTTGTTCATTTCTTTGTTTGTTTGTTTTTGTGGCCCTGGGGATGGAGCCCAGGGCCTTCACACTGGGCTATAGCCCTGTCCTTTTTTTCATCATTTATTTTGAGACAGGGACTCACAAAGCCACGAAATTGTCCTGGCTGGGCCCACACTTTGGATCCTCCCGCCTCAGCCTCTCAGAGTGCTGGTCGCAGGCCTGCACCACCATACCTGGCTTTTACGTATGTGGCTTTTACAGAGTAAATTTTTCTGATAGTTTTCCGTGTCTTGAGGGAGAGGCAGCCAGCCGCCCACCATACAGCAGCAATGGCGCCTCGTCTCCTTCCCAGTGCTGCCAGGTATACGGCACAGTGCCTCAGTCCGCACTCCCCGAAGCCTCCCTCCTCTGCAAGACCAGCTCCAAGGCCAGCTTCATCCCATGACAGGCAGCAATTTCTCCCTCAGATCAAATTTGTACCCATCGTATCTCATGCTTCTTCAGGAGGCTGAGGCAGGAGGATCCTAGCGAGGCTGAGACCAGCCTGGGCTACAAGGAGAGCTCAAGACCAGCCTGAACTGCAGAGACCCTGTCTCAAAAAGACAAAGAAAAAAAAAAAGGTATCTAATCCTTCTTATATAATAGTATTTTTTAAAAATATATATATATATATACTATTCTGGGTTTTAACCCAGAAGCTAGTGGTATTTTAAAAAAAAAAAATTTTAAACACGAAGGAAGCCAAAAGGGAGACAACTTGGAGACACAGGCTCCCGTCTTTCTGAGCTGAAGCCCAGGAAATCACCTCGAGACCCACAAAGCTGCTGAGCCCCTGCCGTCACAGCACACTCCAGGAACCCAGAAGGAGCAAAATAGGCTCCTGTTGGTTAAATTAGTTGTGGGTTTTGTGTTGTTGTTGTTGCTGCTGCTGCCTTAGGAGGCTTGTCAACATTTCGCTCCCAGCAGTTCCATTTATATCTCCTTGTCCCATAAACCACAGAACTCCAGCAGCCTGAAAAGGCACTAAGAATTCGCCTTTAATCTCCGGGAGAAAACACTCACAAATTCAGGGTTCCGTTACTAAGGAAGGGGGAGAGAACATCTGAAGGAAAAGGACGGCCTAGCCGCAACATTCATTACGATTTTCTTTAAAATAGCAAGATATCAAAAGACCTGAACAGCCCAGAGAGTATGTGGTTACAGAAACTGCAGAACACTATCCTGATATTTAGAATATTCGTGTAGCCTCCTTTTTGCTGGCGTGGTAAGTTAGCCCACACTATATTAACTTAAAAAGGAAAAAAGAGCCAGCGTCTGTCCTAGGATCCCGCGTGCAAAGTCGTATGTCTCAAAGGCATCTGTTAAATGTTAGTAGTACTTAGGTCACTAGTGGGGTTGGTGACTTTTGCAAAACGAGACTTTCCTGCGTGTGCTCTGGTTTGTACACTCAGCACCCTACTCAGGTGGCTGCTGTGGACATAAAATGGTGCTGACTGGAGTCACCTTCAGTAACTCGGGACAGCTCTCTGTAATCAGCCAGGGACGGGGGGATTTTATTCTGTTCTGTGGCCGCAACGTTACAGCATTAATACTGTAAGGTAAATATGTATTAATTTTTTATAACAATGGACAAAGCACATCAAGAGCTTTCTACAGAATCTTTGTTTTCATTTTTTGGCCTGGACGGGTGGAGAGTGTTTTTGCCAAGTTAAAGCCGCCCGATTCTGAGCTCGGGGGCGTCCCTGGCTCCGCAGGGACTGGCCCCCGCATGGCCCGCAGCACCTGTGGCAGCTCTGGCCCCCAGTTACTACTTCAAAGTGCAGCTGAAACTGGGACTGCAGGTGGTTTTAGAAGAAAGACAAAGCCACTAATCTACACATCGTCGTGAAAAAAGCCACCGCAGTTTCTAACATTGCTTTCTTGGGCTGAGTGGGTAAACCTTAATTTATCCTGTAAATTATAATGCAGTAAAGGATTTTTAAAACTAGATAATGGCTTCCTTAAAATACCAGTTTGAAGACATTTGCTAATTCCAAGCAGCTGAGAACGCAGTATTTTAGACTCTTTGCACAGAGAGAAATCCCAAAAGATTAAGAACAAATATCTATCTCACTTCATGAAAGCAAAATCATAACCTAGTTAGGAAAGCGGTCTTTGCGAACATACACGTGTGCGCAATATTGTCACCCCCTTTGAAATGACATCTGTCGTAACTTCCATTCTCACAGGTGTGGAAACAGGGAGAAGCATTGGAGATTCATTAGCTGCCGTTGGGTTTCCTCAAACCTCAGCTGAATTAGAGGGTGCAGGACCCTCGGCCTCCCTTTGGCGTGGACCTCCTGCTTAGCACCTGGAAAAGCTCAGGTTACCGTGGTAACCAGGCCAGGTCCTTTTGCAGTATTCAAAGGGGAGCTTGGTGCTTCTGGGCTCGCAATTGTTTAGCCAAACTGTGGCTCCTTTCACTGCATAGGTGGTTTTCTTACTTTTCTTTTAGAAGCTCAGCATTTGGTGGGACCGTGTGCTAGTGAGCTTTGCGTGGGGCCTCGGGGCTGTGGGTTTGCCTTCCCACACTGTGCGTCGCCTGTGCCATCTGCAAGCTTTGGCTCCTCGAGGGCCCCTTTTGAATCATGCTCATGATGCCACTGTCAGTGGCTTTTGACTCATGCACTTCTTTCTCTGTGGACAAAGATCCACCCTCGAGCCCTTGTGGATTATCAGACAGCATGGTTGTCACTAGTGGCTTCAGCCACCATGCTGGGACCTCTTCCAAGTGACTTCTCAGTGTCTCTGCATCTTCGTCTCCAGTGTGCTCTAGACTGTAAACAGAACCCTGGCACATTGACGTAAGACTAACTTGAAGCTCTCTTACAGAAAACTGGGCGTGTTGTTATTGTTATAAGTAACAACTAAAGTGTGCTTTCTCCCTTGCTTTTAGCTCTGTAAGCACTGTGTCTTATGTGGATGAACCAAGCCAGCGTGATGCGATCTCTCGCCTCACCGTTCGAGTGGAAAACACCTACCAGCTGGGTGTGTTCCTCTATCACTACCCCCGTTTGAAGTTTCTCGTGTGGTGACTGATGCCTACTTACGTGGTATCTGAGAGCATGCTCTCTCTCCTCAGCTCTAACATAGAGGAGCTTCATTAATTGAGAGACTTGAGGCTTCTTTATTCTCTCCCTCTGCTGGATGAGAGTGACACCCTCAGCCTGCTCTTGTGCACCAGCGTTTCCTAAACACCAAGCTAGTGGCTGGGAGGGCCAGATGTGTGTGCTGGGTGAGTGGCTGGAGGTACTCAGATGTGTTTCTGGACGGCGCTATCGTATATAAATATAGGTGTGCGTGAAGTGAAAGAGATACGCGAAGGTGTTTTATCCAACAAAACCGCCTCACATTGTTGAGAGGTGGAAGGAAATCCTCAAGCAGAGGCAAAAGATTTGTGGCCCCTGCCAAGGGAGGTGTTTCTCTCTTATCGCTGAGGTTTGGGGGCTTTGTAAACAAAGACGTTCACACCTGTCCCTGTGGTCTCAGGTGGAGCCTGGGCAAATAGCGTTTCCCATTCATGTCTCTTCACAGACCTCCTTGTTTTCTCTCAGTGTGCACCTGCCTGCTATTATATATAATTACTGCGGTATAGAAATTCCATAGAGATTTGCCAGGGCACAGAGGGAACCCCTATGGGCCAGGGTGTTTCCATCTGGGGCCAGTTTGCCCCAAGGGGATTATAAACCATCAGCCTGTTAGACCTTGTAGCCATTTTTCTACAACAGTCCCAAAACTTCACGGAATACAGGGCTCAGAGTGAGTGTCCTGTGCTGTCACAGTGCTTGTGGTGGGGCGCAGCTGCTGGCAGCTGCAGCAGCCTTGTATTCTCTGCATAGACATGTCCCATTTCCTTTGGGGGTTTCTACCAACAGCACTTCCATAACGTTTGGGGTTCAGAATTGTACCTGAGCTGACCTGGCCTCATGGAGGAGCAGGACTGATCTGTGAAGGAGAACGACCCAGCGCAACCCAATCAAAGCCTTGGAGAGTAAACTCAGGAAACATCATCACCTGATGGTTGGAGAAGCAGACATGACCACGGAGCCCAGGCAAATGAAGGGGTTATGACAGCTTCTGGCATCTTGTCCCCAACATCAAGTACAAAATGGAGAGGAACAACCAAATCCTGGCATCAGCTCTTGAGCCTGAGTTCAGCTGGCCTAGACTTTCCAGTTAGGGGTGAAGTTTGAATCTGCCCTCCTCCACCCCCCATGACCGAAAGCTCTTAATCGCTGGGGACCGCTGGCTCTGCGTCGGATTTCAGCCCTAACAGGCTGAAATGTGGATCCACTGTGTTTCTCCTTCATAAAGCTCTTTTCACAACTTACTTCTTCAAAAAAAGCAAGCTAAATTGTCTTGTCAGATTTAGTACTGAGTGTCGGACCAAGTTAGAAAAGTAATTTTTTTTAAATAGCATGGTGTAGATAAAATCTTTCCCTATTTTCATATAAAAATTGGTGTGAACTATTTCTTTAGGACTGAAGTCAACACTCAGCTAGCCAGTTTATTAATGCCCAAAATTGTATCTCCACTTCCACTTATTGCTGCGTTTATTTTGTACATGAAAGGGATTCAGTAAAGACCTACATAATGTGATAGTAGCCAGAAGAGTTGTGTGGGATCAGGCACCAGAACTATTATGCTTAATTAATTTTTCATTCTAGCCAATAATATTTGGATTAGCTAAACATATCTTAAGTGTATAGCATGTTTGACCTCTTTTTCAATAATTATAGCTTCCAAAAATGAGTGAAACATGAGTGCAATCCATGAGAGTAAAGAGGAAGCGGGAAAAGCAAAATATATCCCTTTTAATTGAGCACCATTTTCTATTGGATCACTAGTTGCTGACACAAGCGTGTGGGAGAAAACACAGCCTGTGAGATCAGGTGTATCCAAATTAAAGTCTAGCCTGGGTACCATGTAGGAAAAGGAATTTCAAGCAAGGTGTCTAGCACCTGTGAATCTTTCCTCAGCTATAAGGAGGGTGACTAGTCCACACGTCTAAGTGACACTATAAGAATGCATTTCAAGGGCTTCTCCATGCATCGTCGTTGCTCCCGAGAGTGACAGGCTCTGGGAACTTGGCCCACACCACTAAGAATAAACGCCTCCCTGGTATTCAGTGTAACACCCTATTAATTACGGAATGAGTCTGCCACAGAACTTTTTCTGGAGCTATGATTCAAGCAGTAACTAATTCTATTTTTTAAAAAAACTGTTAGTGAGCATCAAATCAGATAAGAGCTTCAGGTGCCACGCTGGGCCGGCCTGCCGAGGGGGAGGCCTACGGAATGGAAGTAGGCGCTAAATACCAAGAGCAGAGGGGGAGACCACAAAGCTCGGCCTCCCTGCGGGGTCAGGCTGCTTGGGGGGTCAGGCTTTGGGGGGAGACCCAGGGGCCTCCTTGTCTCTGCTAACGTCGTCTCCACCGTTTGTCCTTCTCACCCTCCCTCTCCCATCCCTTCCTGCAAAGCATAAGAACAGCAGTGACATCAGGGAGGATCAATACCTATGCCTATGTGTCTTAGGGTGTGGAAGGAACTATTTAGACATCTTTAATATTTTACCTCATTGAATCCTAAACAAAAAAAATAATATGTTGTAATTCTTGCTACCCCAATCTGGGGAGCTGGGCCACAGACATGTTAAGACATTTATCTATAGCTATATTCTCTGTTTAATCTACTTCTGATTTTTTTCTTGAGTCTTCAGGTCTTTGCTTTTGATTTCTAGAATATTTTTTTCTTCCAAATGAAAAATTACTTCAAAAGATAATAATACAAAAAGAAGGCTACTGCTGTCCAATTGGTCTGCTCTGAGAGTAGCTTTGGGAGCTTCTGTTTGTTGGAAGTGAGAGGCTGAAAGTTAACTCTTCCTTCCCTCTGAGTCTCAGCAGCCCACTGTGAACAAGGCTGGAGGAGATTCTGCTCGTGACCACAACAGAATGAAAAAAAAAAAAATCCAGAACATAATCTGGCTCCTGAGGCTTTTAAAAAGCAACTAAGCCAAGTGCTGAATGGACATTGGCACAACTGGCACTGTGAACTACAGAAAGGGGATTCCCGTGTGTCAAGGGCTTCCTGTCATCTGTCCCAAGGTCTGACTTCCTCCCACCAAGGAAAACATGGTTGCCGGGCGGGCGTGCCTGAGGGTCAAAGGTCAGAAGGTTGCTGCAGAAAGAGGCTGACTCACTTCCCTCCTGTCTCAGTTTACAATAAGAATTCCAAGAAAGGCCTCTAAATGGCCTGGCCTGTGGAGGGCTCATCCCTGACTCAGTCAACTCTGCCCTAGACTGTGGCTCACAGGAGGCGTGGTGGATCCTGAGGAGCCACAGATTAGGGGAAGAGGATTCCTTCCCAGAAGGGGCCATGCTGTCCCAGAAGGCATGGAGGAGCAGGCAGAATATGAGCCATCTTCAGAAGGGCACCATGCACCCAAGGGGGCGTGACGCCAAGGAGAGCCAAGGCCCGTGGGAAGGGTGCTGGTCAGCACAGAGATCCGTGACTTGAGTCTCGGGGACTCAGGCACAGAGAGGGCCTGCGTCTCGGGGATCTGCCTGCGCTGTTCAATCTGGGCAAATGGCACGCATCATCTCTAACCTTCTTCAGCAGAAAAGGAGAAATCACCTTGAAGTGTGGCTTCATCTCACAGGAATGTGAAATCCAAACCCGAGAGACCCCCAGGAGGGTGACACAGAGCCTGGGCATCCCCACTGTATGCTCACAGGGCCCATCCATCCTCCTCACCGCTGGAGCAGGTATCAGCAGGACCAAGTGCTCGCTGGGTCCCCAGGAGATGGGCTCGCAGCGGATGTCACGGCCATCAGAACTGTTGCACAGCATCTCCTGATGGGTCCACTCGCCTTCCCCACCAACCTGAGCAACTCCTCACTATCAGCACCTAAAACGTGGCTGCACCTGAGAGGTGGGCTTAGCTGGAGCCAGTCCTGGGCTTAGCCTGCTCCTGAGCTTGTGCTGAGATCCCTAGCAGGAGGCACGGAGGGTGTGGGGCCCAGCCGGTCCTCCAGGAAGCCGCTGCCACAGCTCTACTGAAATCTCAAGAGGGCTCTGTGCTGCATTCTGCAGGCCAGGGGTCAGGCACAGTGACCCCACGTCCACTAGCCCAAGAGGACACAGCGCTGCCCTTTGGGAATCCCCTCCCCACTCAGACCTCCCTGAAGGGATCTCTCATTAAATCCTCCTGCAGTTTTCCTAACTTCAATGTGTGATATGTTTCTCTCAACTCAGCCTCCAATAAAACTTAAAAAACAGCACTTCCTAATAGACACTTGATGACTATTAAAGGAAAATTCAATATAATTCTTTTTCTTTTTGGTAGTACTTAGGGTTGAATCCAGGATGATCATACGGAGCTACGCCCCCAACCCTTTCTTTTTATTTTGAGACACAGTCTTGCTCAGTTACTGAGATTGGCCTCAAGCTAGGAAGCCTCCTGCTTCAGCCTCCCCAAGCTCCTGGGGCTCTAGGCCTGCGCCACCATGCCCAGCTGGGTATAATAAATATTGATCTCATTCCTCCACATCAGTGCCCCTCCAGACATGCGTGTTGCACAGTGCCACACATAGATACCCAGAGGGCCAACACAGCTACAATTCCAGGATGCAGAGTCAGCAGGTTCATGTGAAGCTTTGTCCCAAGCTGCAGTAAATGCGGCTGAGAATGTAAGCTCTAAAATCCAGGGCCAGGTGACCCGAGTGACTAACTCAGGCGCACCACTGAATGGCTGCAGGCTGGTCACACCAAGTATCCGAGCTGTTTCCCACCTGTGAAAGCTGTGGTAAATACATGGAAAGTGTTTCTCACTATGGCTGACACATAAAGATGATTGCCAAGGAAGGGCCAGCGTGCATGCAATGATCATTGTCTACAGAAGGGCTAACTCCCTGTGGCACAGGTCTGCCATCCCAGCACTCTGGGAGGCTGAGGCAGGGGGACCTCACACAGGAGCCCAGCCTGGGGAATTCAGCCAACCAGTGAGATTCCACCTAAAACATAAAGAAGCTGGGGAAGTAGCTCAGTGCAAAGCTCCTGGCTTCATACCTCAGTGCTGTGAAAAAAAGAAAAGTTCTATTTAAATTCAGAAGTGCTATATTACACATTTCTTATGCCCATAGCATTGATTTGGAAAGAAGCGCAGAGATGCTTAGCCATCATCAAGTACGTTAGCAGCCAGGATAGTGTGAACCCAGAAGTCTGGAGAACGGGGTACTTTGCACTTCCGGGGGAGGGGGTAGGAAGGCTACCTGCCAATGAAATCACTTGAGCTGGACTTGAAACAAGATTAGATAGATGGGAAACAAAGCCACCCTTGAAAAGCAGAGCCCCTGAGCACCTCCCAGAGACAGAGGGGGCTGGGCAGGGCGAAGCGGGAGGAGCCCACGGGCTCAGGCCCAAGGGAGCAAGGAGCACTGCCCGATCTGGGCTTCCGGGTGGTGAGCCCAAGGGGAGGCCAGCAGGGAGCCCGTTAGATGTCAGAGTGGCTGATGTGGCCAGGAGGGAAAGACCCAGGACGCCAGCCCTCTTAGGTCACATGGGCAGAGCAAGTCCGTGGGCCTCTCATCTTCTCTCCAATAACCTGACTCCACACCTAGTTAGGGTCTCCTTTGTCCTCAACTGGAAGCCACCCAGATGACCAGAGGTCTGATAGTCTTCTTTGATTCCAATATTCACTTGATGAGCTTAGGAGGTGGAGAGAAACAATCTGAAGTTGGGGTGTGTGTGTGTGTGTGTGTGTGTGTGTACTGGGAATTGGACTCAGAGCCTCACACATGCTAGGCAAGCCCTCTACCACTGAGCTACATCCCAGAGATGGACAGACTGACTGACTGACTGAGACAGGGCCTTCCTACTTGCCCAGTCTGGCTTGAACTTGCGATTCGCCTGCCTCAGCCTCCTGAGTATGCAATCATTTCTCAGAAAGAAATTTCATCTATGTTTTCAGGTCCTACCAAACATTTTCCTGTGGTCACTGTCAGTCATATTTTGAAAGACGTGTTAACAAGCTACCTACAAGAAGAAAAGTATGAGCCAGAGTTCTGCAGGCAGATGACTAAAACAGTTTCTGAGGTACGCATGAGACGGGCCCCAAGTTGTAGCCACATTGCAGTATTTGACAAAAGCGCAGCTCACTTGCTGCTTTTGGATGATGGGGATTTATTTTCAGTAGTAGTTAGAAGGTATATCTATATTTTACTAAAATATTTATTAGCTCATATGCTGTGCGTGTGTGATAAGCCTTTGCCTAAAATAATCATGTGTATCTTGTAATAATAATATGTAAAACTGCCCCATTCTACAAATTTGTATTGCAAAAGATATAGCATTTTAATGATCATTTTCTCTCCATGACTACTTTTTGGTTGTTATAAGGGGGAAAGGTTTATGTAGCTCACAGCCAGCAGAGATTTCCACCCTTAGTCGGCTGGCTCCAAAGCAGGGTGGCGGGGAAGAGGCATCGCAGGAGAAGCGCTCGCAGCAGGCAGAAGCCAGCCAAGCGACCTAGGGCTCCGCGGCAGCTCTTGGAGCATCGGAAAATGCAAACATTGCAGCCCCTGAAAGCATGTCTAGCTTGTCAGCCGTGGCGCTGCCCATCTCTCACTGTTCCTCGTACCTTGGCTTTTCTAGCAAATGCTTTAGTAAACATTCTCCCATTACAGGAGATTCAGCTCAAGTTTCCTTCACTAGGCATGAGCAAGACAGTACAACTCTCATGCCAAGAAGAGGAGCAATCTTAACAGGGTTTTCAGAGAACATAGTAATCTGTTAAATTCTCTGCAAGAGATGACAATTTCTCCATGTGTTTAGAAAATGAAGATTTATTGCTGGTGTTATCATTTTGTCCCTGAGTGTCCTGTCTCATGATGACAGTACTTACAGGAAATCATAGGCACAGCGCAGCAACAGCCACCAACAATAACAATACATCATGCTAATTCCTTAAACGAAGCCCACTCTAGCAATGACAGAAGTTGAGATTTTTGAGTTTCAATGTTTGTACGTGGTGGTCCTCACCTTTTTATTATTTTTTTCAATTTCTAGGTTATCAAAGCCCGGGTCAAGGAATTAATGATTTCACGGTATAAACTAATTGTGGTCACTCACATCGGGCAGCTGAAGGATCAGAGCTTGTTTATCGGAAGCAGATGCCTCTGGGATCCTATAAGCGATACTGTTTCATCCTATATTTTCAGAAATTCTTCTCTCTTTGCTCTTGCCAATGTCTATGCAATTTACTCTGAGTGACTGAAAATAAGAAATGTAGTGCTTGCTTTATGCTCATGAAAATGTTACTGCCAAAAGCTTTGAGAAAGGAATAAGACTAACATTTAAAACAGACAGAAGCTTCCAGAAATTTTAATACTCTGAGAATTGGGGATGGGGTGAGTAGCCCAAGAAAGAACCTCTTTGGTCCAGCGCAGAAACTAAGTCATGATTCTGCTAGATTGCTTTTCAAAAGTATAGATTCTTATTAAATATTACTTTGGGTATTGATTATTTTAACTATTCTTTAATTAGAGAGTTAGTGTCTCCGGCATTACTTTTTGATAAAGAGAAGTTTTAGAAATCTATTGTTATATATCCTGACCCTATAAATGAGAGTAGAATATTCAACATGGAATACATAAATGATCATTGTTAATATGGCTCAGTGCTATGTATGTATAAAAGAATTCTGGTTTTCATTTTGCACTTAATAAATTGAGCAGCATTCATTAACTGCAATTACTGTTACATGTACCTGACAGTTGGAACTGCTGAGGTAGAGTTAATGACTTCATAACAATTACTCTGGTCCCACAGGGCCGCAAGCTAAAACTAGAAGCTCTTGTGGGGTGACTGCACTTTGCAGAACTGCAGGAGAGCAGCACACCAGCTCTTCAACCATGGCAACTAGAAGGGGAGCGGTGGCTTCTTCAAATAACCAAGTGGATGATGTCCTATGAAATATATATGATGTTTAATAATAAGTGGGCCTGTACCCCATAAAATCCTGCCTTAGAAAGAGGCACTGCTTTAGAATAGACACTGCCCAATGTGCCTGGGCATAGGCTTTCCTAGGTTAATGAACTTTTACACAAAATATATAGCTGGCAGCTTAGCAAATAAAATGTGTGTATTTACCATTTGTTTCTATGGGTTTAACTAAAGTGACCTGGTGTGGTCTTGAAGCGATGGGCACTAAAATTTACAGGGCTGGAATTGCTTATTATTCTGCTGGTTCATGCATCGACTACTACGGATCATTTATTTTTATGGCACTTGCAGCCTGTGTGTGTAAGATGATGCTGCGGTGTTGTTCTTCCTCAGACAGCCACCACCAGGGGCGTGTGTTAAAGGTCAAAGGCAAATTGTTCACATATGGAGAAAATTAGCAATGTCATGGTCTGAAGGGAAAAAATGATGTGTAATTCATGTCAGAACGAATTCAGCAAACAGAAGAACCAGCCTGTGGTTTATAATTTTAAATGTTTTGGGCTTTTATCTTGCCCTGCATACTTTATCCCTTTCTGTCTTGGGTTTTTCCCTATATAGGGTTTTTCCCTATAAATCTTTTCAAGATCCCTTTTGAAAGCGATCTTGTCTGTTTTGTTCTTTTTTTCCCACAAATGCTTTAGTGGGAACCTACTGCATAGTCATTTATCACAGCTGATAGTTGTCGCTCGCAGCTGGCCAGTTTTGAGCAGGGCTTAGACTGCAAGTGCAGTGGGTAGCCAAGCCTCGTCTTTTCATGACACGTGTGGACATCTCCCTCCTTGAAGCGATAACAAGGCCAAGCACAGGGTGATTTGGCTTGAATGAATTAGAATGAAGTGACTTCTGGGTATGTAACTGAAAGTCATCACAAAAATGGCTTCTTAAAAGAATTCTGAAGTCCAATCCATGAAGTACTCTCTTATCATCTAGCCTAAATTGTGCTGGAAGGCCAAGCCTTAAAACACAATGATCCTTAAAGAATCATTTGCCAGCATGCTGCCACACCCTGCAGTGCCACACATACAGTGACAGATGCCAGTTTAGGCCACAGCAGGGGAATATAGTGTGGTGACTCTATAGGCTGATGTAGGAAACTGTGAGTCATTGCACAGGACCTTAAGCGGGAAATTTTAAGGAAATCACCCTGTCATTTTGAAAGAGTTGTTTGCTTTGAAGCACCTGGAACTCCCTGGCCTCTGTCCCCTCAGAGGGCTCCCAAGGGCTGCTCCTTACTCCACACAGTGTAAGGCTCAGCCCGTCTCCCTCCTCCCCAGGCTTCCCCAGCCACTCTGCCCTCTGCACCTCTCTACTTCTTCTCTGGCTAGTTTTCCAACATGGCTTTCCTTCCTCTACTGGACTAAAAACGTTGCATGCATGGACCTGCCACATGCACTGATGCTCCCAACAATAAAATCAAATTCTTCTTTGCCTTTAAAGCAAGAGCTTTGTGTGTGGTGCTGCACTACCTAGCTCCCTGCTGCACAGAAAATAGCTCAACCCTCAAGGAATTGTGTAGGAACTCGAGCCAAAGCCCACAAGTGACACGGCACAAGGCAGCACACGTTCCCACAAGAAAACCGAGTCTCTGTGTCCAATTAGGGAATACCGGGCAGATGCACGTGAAGCAGCGATTCAATCTCGACCGTGAAGGAGACCCACAGAATTCCAATGGGCAGCAGTCCAGGAAGGCATCTAGGACAGGTGAAAGTCCACACGCATGAAAGGAAGGCTTTAGAACAGCGGAGGCTTTAAAACTGCACTCAGACCACGAGAATCACTGGGTGTCTGAGCCCGTACCAGCAGAAGGGAGTACGGTGTTGAGAACAGGCAGGGAGACCCAAGATCCAGTGGGAGCCCAGAGAAAGAGCTGAGCTTCGCAGAGGTGTGGAAATCAGGAGGCGGCAGTGAGTGGGATGCTCCGGGGACAAGGGTTATACCCTGCGGCAGAGGAGAGGAGGAACAGGGGGAAGGATAAGGCAATCTGACAAGGAGGTGGAAAGGTTAAAGCACACTTGAGCCTGAATCTTGGTCCCATGAGCCAGTCAGGGACCTTAAATTATTAGCCTAAACTGCACTTGCCGTACAGTACAGTAACGGGGACGCTGGGGCCCTCTGCACAGAATACTGGGGGATTAAATTCTTGTTTGCTAAACTCTTACCAGCATAATCCCAACAGAAAGCCCTTGACAAGTGTAGGTAGTCCCTGTGACTGCCGCTGAAAGCTTGAGTGTGGGTAACTAGATCAGCGGTTCTGCTGGCAAAAATAAAGATGTCACTGGAAGGATTTAAGAAGGAAAATACTGAAGAGTGACTTGCACTCAAGTTGAAGTTAATCGAAAGACCTCACATAGGGAGGCCTTGAACAGCCAAAATGTGGATCTGGCGTAGAGCAAACACATCAAGGTATCAAGGTAGGAGGCATAGAGCGGGAACTCATCCAGATTAAGACCTAACCTCTCCGTCCTGCTTTATAAAACATTCCTTAGCAGGGTCTTCAGCAAGTATGACAGCAAAGTACTGAAAAGTCAGCTCTGGGCACATCAGCCAGAGGTGCTCCCCCAAAGCCAACGGAGAAAAGTGACCTCCAAACCAAAATCAAAGGATGTCTTTCATTTTTTATTCATTAAAAAAAAATCTGTATGATCCTCTCCTCAGATATGTTCACACCTCCAATGGAGTATCAGTGCTGTCGTTAATCAGATAACTTTAAGAAAACGTGTAATAGGCAGAACTTATAACGAGCCTGATGGAATTACTGTACGGAAATTGAATGCTTTCTGGACACCGCCCGGAAGGGCATCAGCGCCGCTCTCCGCGAGCTCCAGTCGCTAGCGCTTGCTGCGCCTTTTGCCCTCGAGGCTTTGGTGCTCCTCTTCAGGGATGCAGCCAGCGTGAAGCTGCGGGCGCAGCCCCACGGGCAGGGCGTTGCTCCTCAGCGATGCTGCTCCGCGGAGCTTAGCTCGCTGGCGAGCACGCGGCTGGACGCCAGCCTCCCCTCCGCGCCCCGCTCTTCCCCGTGCAGCGCTCGGGATGCCGGCTCGTGCCTGAGGCCTGTCTGGCCGAGACACAACTTGGTTCCAGCTTCCGTCCTACTCGGCATCTTGGCCTAAACCCGAAAGGGAGCGTGCAGAAAGACCGCGCACCCCGGAAGCCTGCTCTTCACCTCCAGTTTCTTTCTACAGAAACCTGCTGCCTAAAGAAATGAGCGGTTACCTTTGCAATTTCTGTGTACCACCACGATGTTATATATTAGGGTACGTTTTTTTTTCTTTGCGAAGTTTGTAGCACCTGCTTCGGCCGTCTTGAAGGACAAATGATTTCTTTTGGAGTGATTTTGCCATCCCTCATGTTCACCTCCCTTTGCTGCTCTCTACTTCTTTTTATCCATTTTTCCATCCAGAAAACGTGGGTCTTGTCACATCCACGGCAGTACTCTCCTGGGCCCTTGTAATCTTCCACCCGCTGCGACCTGCCTTTCCTGTCTCGGGTCCGCTGGCCTCGGGGTTTTCTCTTCTTCACACTCAGGAGCGCAAACCGCTAGATGTTTATCGCCATTTAAATCTGTTAGGTACCTGATGAAAGTCTCCTCTAGTCACTTTTCAGTTTCTTCCCTTGCCAGTTTAACTCTGGTGCACGTTTTCTTGTCTTGTCCTTTTTCCTTCTTTTTGTAGGAGGTGCTGTAACTTGAAGCCTGCGGCTCTCCACGCGCCCGCCAGGCTGCTTGCCTAGTAAAGCAAGGAGCCAGCGTAACAGGACAGCAGCCCAGCCTCGCCTTAGGCGGGGAGCTACACGCAGCTACGAAGCTTCCCCGAGACGGCCGGGACGGTGGGTCATCCAGCCGCCGAAGGGGCAGGCCATCGCCTGAACCGCTGTGGGATGCTGAGAAACTATTTCCAAATTCACATGAAAAATACGAAGTTTAGAGATCTGCTTCCTCTTGAAGGTGAACATAAAAGTAAGCTATATGCCATTGGTTAATTATACAAGTCAATTTACATTCATATTTTGCTTTACTATACCTTGGTAGAATTGCTAAAGAAAATTTTCTTAAATACAAAGCTAACAGACTGGTTGAATCCAGTTTAAAAGCACAAGTAAGAGTCATCTAAGGACTCATTTATTTAAAGAAATACTCCAACCCTAAACATTCAGAGATTGGGGAAAGAGGGAACACTTCCCGATTCTTGTCAATACAAAATATAAACAAGACGCTTCTTAGAATAAAACTTAAGCTTAATTCAATGAGAAGAAAGATTTGTACTAATAGTGTTTGGACAGGCTGTTCCATCTGCTTCTTGTACTATGGATAACTGCTAAGAAGATAACAATGTGCAATGTATTAATTGTTGAAACTGTCCTATTAATCAGTTTTGAAACTCTCATTGATATTTGTTTCTCAATAAAAAAAAGAATTAAAACTTAAGAGAATCTTGTACAGTCGTGCACCCAGAGAGATCTTCCTAAGCACACGCGAAGCCCAGGAACTGTAGAGGAAAAGGTAGACACTGTATGCAAATAGTCATCCAGAATAAGGTAAGTCAAGACAGAAAAGAACTGGGGGAGGGAATCTTGCGCAGGCAATGCGCACAAAGTTAATGCCCTTAATAAAAAAGAGCTTTGAAGACTGACAGCTATTATAAATAAACAGAAAGCTGGGCAAGGAGTATAAGCAGACTAAGTTACAAAAGAGGAAATGAGAGTGGCCGGTGATGGCAAGGTGACCACTCGTAGACGACATAATGCAAGCTCAGCCCCAAATGACAGTCAAGAGTTCATCTTTAAGAGCTGTGGATTTTGAAGGACGATAGCATCTTGGACTAATGAAGATGGACAGAAATCACTGCATGCAAATTTCTGGCTGAAATGTAAATTCACACAGATGGTCATGCCTTGATATGCCTTGAACTGGAAAATACATGTATTGAAATGTCTTCAAGATCTATTAAATAAAATAACAGTGACAGGTAAGACAGTATGCATGATTTCTTAGGCTATGAACTAGGATGGTAGTATCAGTATATAGTGTATGAGAGTAGTTAACACCTACATAGTAGTAAATTTGAACAGAAAACAAGGCAATAGGTACAGCTCACAGTAGAGCCCTTGCCTAGCATGCCCAAGGAGCTGGGTCTGCTCTCCAGCACCAAAGAAAGCAAGTGGTGGGAGAGAGTGGGAGGTTTTGCAGAAGTCTTGGAAGCGATTGCTGTCGCTGCTACTCCTGTCAATTGTCTGCATCTCAGTCACGTGACCACACATAACCACAGAGGAGGCTGAGAGGTGTGATCTCCCTGGATGCCAAGAAGAGAAGTTCTTTTTTTCTTTTTTTTCAGAACCGAGGATTGAACTCAGGCCCTTGCACTTCCCAGGTAAGTGCTTATTCTACTGAGCTATCTCCCCAGCCCCCCAAAATTCTGTTCCTTTTTTTTTTTTTTTTTTTTAGTGATACCAGGGATCAAACTCAGGACCTTGTGCTTGCCAGGCAAGCACTTATTACATTGTTCTGCTGGGGACCTGTGAGGCTACAAGAGAGACAGACAGAGACACTGAGAATGAAAGCTGTCTGGCTGTGTGGAGCTGAACTACATAAATTCAGCATAAACATGATTTTTGTTTCTCAAAGAAAAAACACAAAACTACTCATGTGGGTTATATTTTTAAATAAGGCATTTTCTTTTTGAGTCCACTTGAACAGTTAGGGTTTTCTAATTTTAGGAACGCGTTACCATTTCCCCCACAAACGTGACTGTAGAACTTTTTTCCTTCTTTCTTTCTTTCTTCCTTCCTTCCTTTCTTTCTTTCTTCCTTCCTTTCTTTCTTTCTTCCTTTCTTTCTTTCTTCCTTCCTTTCTTTCTTTCTTCCTTCCTTTCTTCCTTTCTTTCTTTCTTTCTTTCTTCCTTTTCCTGCTCTTTTTTGGAGAGGAGACTAGATGCCAAACCTACATCCAGTCTATCACAGAACTACATCTCCAGTCCCCTGCCTT
>NDGM011063492.1:0-17280 GCA_002564305.1 Octomys mimax
CTGGCCCCGAACTTTGGGCAATCCTCCTGCCTCAGCCTCCCAAGTACTGGGATTACAGGCATGTGCCACCATGCCCGGCTCTGATCACTTTATTTTCAGCATCCATTTCCTGTCCTCCTATGCAAGTATTTTAATCCATAACTAAAAGTTGAAATAATCCTCAACTACCACAAAAAATAAAGCTAAATATACCTGCTTCCTGAGAAAAGTTTTTCGTATAGTTTGAGCTAGTTTGTACAGAGTCACATAGTTTCCTTCAAATTGTTGGATTAATTTCATATATATTTTTAAATGAATGAAATGTTTCCATATTCATATATACTCTATATTTTCATCTCTTTCTTAGGCATTTCTAATATCTATTTTTCTTGTACTCTTACTCTATCACTGCATATCCTTACAAAACTTAAAATACCCTTAAAATGTAAAAGTGTAGAGCGATGTAAAAGTATATTGATATACTTTATTCATCAAAGTATTTCAATAATGCCTAAAATAATAGAAAAAGTTCAGGTTCCTTTTTCAGTTACTGATCATATGCTTCTCCTCTTACTACTTAATTTTTTGAAAATATGGTCTACACCTCTAGTGTCTTGATTTCTTTTCTTCCCTTTGTACACTAATTCATTCTATATTTTTGGTTCTATTTCCACTTTAAAAGTTATGATGCTATATCTTTAACACAATGGATATTTGTCATAGGTCTTCCTTTTTATGTATTAATACAGGGTCTCACTACACAGATCAGACTCATAGTGATCCTCCTGTTTTCAGCCTCCCAAGAACGGGGATTACAGGTGCACACCACCATGCCCCATCTCAATTGCCATCTCAGTATGCCCCGGGGTAGGGAGGGACCAGCACATCGCACCAGGGGGTCAAACCTCTGACCCGTGTCTGCCTATGCAGGTGCTTTAATCCTCTGAGCTATCTGGCCAGCCCTGTCATAGATCTAGTGAAGTATCGGTGAAACTCATATTCTACATTTGTTTTAAGCAAACATTTAAATTGAACTCCCTAGCCTTAAAATTTAAGTATGGATAAATAATAGTTCTTGTAAATGAGATTTCAATCAAATAGCCACTCATAGCAATTATAAGCCTAATTTGAGCCAGAGATTTTACATTGAAGGTGTTTTCTGTATGCCTTTGAAAAATATCCCTCCTTTGCTGCTGAAGGAGAGAAAAAGGTGAGAGCTATTGGCAAGGATGTTGCCAAGACATGAGAGGTTTATTGTCCCTGAGTCATCATATGGGGAAATCAACTCATTGGCATGGATCCTACATTTTGCAGTATGGAGTAGGAGATAGACGCCTTTATTGTTTTTGCAATTTACCTTTATTTTTTTTTTTGAATTTCCAGTACTCTAACCAGTTGGTAAATACTTTAACATTTGGCCCTTATTAGACTTAGTATCAGCTTTTGTATCAACATTATTTATCAAATCTCTTTCACTTCCATTATATTTTATATTAAATAGCACTGATCCTGCTCTGAGACCATTTTTGGCTTCTTTACTGGATTCTACAGTGTTATTAAATGCAAACATTTTACAAAGCTCAGGTGAGGAATAACTCTCTCCTTAATCTATTTTTTGTCCCTTAGTGAACTCACTCAATTATCATCTCTATTTAAAATTAGTTTAATTTCAGACTCATATATCCAAATCAGTACTTAACATATTTACTGTAATTTCCCAAGGTCAATTATAAATCACCGTGTGAATACCGAGATGTTGATCTGTCTCCACAACTTTTGTTAATTTCAAATATTGTGCTTTGTACTCAAATAATTTTTGTATACTGAAAACATTGTTGGATATCCTTAAAGAAAAAATTAATGAATATTATCTGATATACTCTTCTGTGATTTTTTGAAATTCTATGAAATGACAATCATTTTATTGTCTTAGAGCTACTTTTGATTAATTTATACCCCATTCCATGAAAGAGACCATTTTTTTCATCTGTTATGTATTTATTATTTTTGAGTCCCTGCCTAGTTAGTGCAATTAAAGATTCTGACCTCTATTGCTCTTATCTTAGTTTGAGAATCATAGTTTTATTTTTTTGAAATATTAATTTACTCAATTGATATTACTCACCATATTGTGTAAACAGAAATCCACATTTATTGACACATTAATTTTCAACTACATCACCAATTGTGAAATTTAAAGGACTGGCAAACACAGTGATCTGGCTTCAATTCGTTCATGCCGTGCCAGCTCTTCCCCAGGCACACTAAGCTGGCCACTAAGACTGGGCATGGTGGTGTACACCTATAATCCAATCACTATGGACGCTAAGCATCAGAGCTGCGCAGTGAGACTCTGTATATATTAAAAAATAATAATAATAAAATAAATAAATAAACGAGATCTAATCTACTCCCAGTTTTCATCATCTTAATCAGAAATTATTATTATTTAGAAAACTATCTCTATGTCTCGGATATAGCAACCGACATCACATGGCTTATCTTATTATAAATTGTTTGACAAGTTACATGCAAATGTATGATAATAAAACCCCTTACTTCAACTTTACTTGTTTCCTAAAAGTTAAAAAATCTCTTAAAATAATAAAATATTTGTAGTGTTAAGTGAACTTTCCACTAACACTTGCTCCAACTGGTCAGTTTGGAAATGTTAGTTATAAAATTGTTATATTTAAATTTCTCTGTAATTCATTTCAATTAGGTCCCAAGACTTAAGTGCTTCTGAATCATAAAAAATAGCCTCTCCGTGCAAGCCAAGTTTTAGCTCAGCAGATTAAAGTGCATGCAAGAAGGCCCAGGGCTGGGTGTTCAATCCTCAGTTCTCCTATGCTGGCCCTGCCCCCAGGGCCTGCTGAGATGACAATTGAGACTGGGCACAGTGGTGCAAGCCTGTAATCCCAGCCCTTGGGAGACTTTAAGCAGGAGAATCACTACAATTCTGATCTAGTAGTGAGACCTTGAACACCCTGCAGACCCATCCATAAAATAAAAAAAAAAATAGCCTTTCCATTTGTAAGAATTTTCTAGATTTTTCAATGAATTAAATTGTCATTTGTAGTAAAGTTTTTAATTTGCTAGGCTCAGAATTATTTTTCCTATTTCTCCTTTTAGACGATGAATTAATACATAATACATTTAAAGGAGATATTTCCTTTATAAAAGCTAAGATTTATTTCATTTCTCTCTTTAGAGAATGGAGTGGAAAAGATTACATAGTACCCCAGGACTTGATAGGATATACTGGCCTTATGTAACTCATAGCTCTTTTGCATTCATTATTCACCAGCAATCAGAAGGGAAGTGGTCTGTCCAATCTCAAACTATAATCTCAGGAATCAAATACTATTCACACTTCTAACCCTAACAGCTGGTTTATCATGCATCCTACCAGTTATCTCAGCATTTTAATTTCCTTCATTCTTCTGGAATAAGTAGAAAGTGATGTCATATGCTGTTACCTTCCCTGAATCTTGACAGCCAAATAGTTCTGCTGAAGGACTTGCAAATGTCTCTGGGTTTTCCTTCATATTCTCCCTTGCCGCCTTTATCCAAGCACAGATGCACGCATGTATACCCCTCAAGATTTAGGGACTCTGGAACTGGAAACAATAAAAGGAGTTCAAATACTTTACTATCAATATTCCATAACTTCCCTGTATTACTGTGATACACACCTTAAACTTCTAAACATGCCTGTTGTGTAGTACAGTACTTAATATTTATGTACCACAAACATTTATTAATTTAAAATATAAGAACAAACTTTTCTTACATACTTAGTACACGGTCTACAGGATCTCACTACACAGAATGTACTTGTAGTGATCCTCCTGTTTTCAGCCTCCCAAAAGCTGGAATTACAGGTATGCACCACCACAACCAGTCTCTTCCTCCATCTCAGTGACCCCAGAGAGTGGGGCCAGGACAGCACATGGGGATGAACTTTTGTTTTTTTAAAGGAATGTATGTTCTAAATCATTTGTGGCAACACTTGTGTCTATCCCAAGCATGAAGGAAGCTGAGGCAGAAAGATCTTCATGAGCTCAAGCATTGGATATATATTGAATTCAAGATGAACTTGTTCTTCATAGTAAGACCCTATTTAATTTCACACATGCCCAAGTCCCCCAACTGTATATTTTTATTTATTTAATTAAACTTCTATTTATTTCAGCTTGAATGATTATGTATTATAATATGAATCTGAAAAAAATAATATGAATCTCTTTCTTGACTTTATTGTCTGTTATCAAAATCATACATACTTTGACATTCTCTGCTTAATATCTTGGTTGCTAATAGATTGAATATTTGTCCATATCAATAAAACAGCACCTTTTTTCCTCCAATATTTCACACTTTAAAAATAATATAACTTTGAAGAAACACATTATATTTCCAGTTCATCTTGTTGTAATCAGCTGAGTTAGAAAGAAATATTGTAGGTAATCAGACAAGGCGAGGCTCTTAAAAAGAGCCAGCATCTAAGACAAGACCTTGTGATTATAAGGGAGACAGGCACTCCTGCTGTGGCCAGACCGGAAGACAAAAGATTAAACAAATATAGACACATATCTCCCTAGAGGTTGATATTTAAATAGAGATCAATCATCTTGAGGAAGCCAGGAAGTCACTAACCCAACACCCTACAGGACATAACCCTTGCTCTACATTCATGTCCACTTGCTAACTGACTCCCTTCCCTATTTGATTCTGATTTAATCAATTTTCCTATGCAACTTTGTTTCTAATCTTATTGGTTGCCATAGTTTGATCCACCTCATGTTCAAGATCTCATTCAATGTCTTTCATTTTAGACCCACCTCACCTCATGGTTTTGCTTCACAAAAATCCTTAGAAAAGGCAGATTCCTGAGCGACCCAATAAATATTCTGCTGTTAGTCTCCATTGTTCCTAAAACACATTCTTTGGCTTTAGAGAACTCAAGTTTGTTCCAAGGTATCATATTTAAAATCAGTACAATTAAAAATATTATTTTGAATGAATTATTTTCTTTTTATAACTTCTGAAGTGACTTTGTTATTTTTGATAAAATTATTTTAGAGTTAGTTTTTGTTTAATGGCATACTTTTGTTTAGTGATTTTATTAATTTTAATAGAAAATTGTGTAGTGAGGATAATAGTTCTATTCCATAACATTTTAATATTAATAAACTTTTGCTTTCAGAAAATATTTATTGAAGCACTTGTTCAGCACACTCAGTAGATAAATTTATTATTATTATTATTATTATTATTATTTTGTGTGTGTGTGTGTGTGTGCAGGGTCTAATTACACAGCTCAGACTTGTAGTGATCCTTTTGATGTGTGCCTCCTTAGTGCTGGGATTACAGGCATGCAGCACCATGCCCAGACTTAAGTAAATAAATTTAAAAACATAGTAAGTTGTACCTGGTATTGATTTAATTTTGTATTTTCAGAATGTATTGTAGAACTCATAATTTCCAATATGACTGTATTTGAACTTGGGGCTATTAAGTAAGAAATTAAGGTTAACTAGAGTCATAAGGATGGGAATCAATTTAGTTTAACAGAAGGGGTCTCTTCAGAAGAAAAGATGTCATATTCATAAAGGCAAGATCTTAAGAAGACAAAGCAAGAAAGATACTTAATGTCTGCCAAGAGCCAGCAGAAATAAACACAACTAACATCTTCAAGAAACATTTAATTTCCAGAACTCTGTGAATACAAATTGGTATTGCTTTTGTCACCCAGTATGAGGAATTCTGTTATTACTTCCTGAATAGACTAATATCACTGCTAAAAAGCATTCTTGAAAGACAAAAACTTAAAATAAACATGAAGAACTTAATTTATGAAATTATAATAAGTAGTACTATCCTAACACTAGAAAATTTATAACTCAATATATAAATATGTAGAAATATTGTTAAGGAAGAGAAATAGTGCTTTATTTTCATCTAGCTCATGCTAGTACTTAGTAATTAAATGGCATAAAATTTTTGTTTAACGCAGTCTCAATGAGGAAATTTATTTTAGTAATCAATTCAATTTATTTGAGATATCCAAATAAAAGCTATATTAGGACCATAAAACTCAAGATTCCTGTATGTCAGAAAATCAGAAAAAGAAAAACTAGGTGACTCACTTCAACATAATAGGAAAGTTTCGTAAAAACAGAAAATAATTACTCACTTTTTAAGGGTCCTGGACTCACTAATACAAATGGTTGAGCTACAGCTCAGAAGTGTTGCCTAAAGGAGAGTTTTAACTAGGTCCGAGTTGTCTTTAAAAGTGGCAAAAGTCAATTGTAGTTTTTCATCATAGAAATATGTCCAAATAGAGAAAACCCAGCAGGTCATTTCAGTTCCTGCCCTTGCATTTTACCTTATATATAGTTTTCTCCTCTTTACTTAGCTTAAAATATTTTTTCAATACTCCAATATTGATTCCTCATAGAGGTCAAAATTATGACAAAATTAAATAATTTCAATAATTTGTCTAATTTGTTTGTTTCATTTGTAACCTGAATCTAATATAAAATGTAATATTTGCTCTTTCATGATAAACTATCCTGAAGTACTATAGATAATTAAGGGTATTTATATAAACTTTTATATTTCAAACTCATAATAATATGCTTGAAAAGGAAATGGTTTAATCCTATAAAGAATGAAGGCAGAAAACACTTCAATAGAGTACTCTGTTATTAAAAATATATGATGTCAGTGCTGGGTGGATAGCTCAATGAAGTAAGTGCTTGCCTGGCAAATGCAAGATCCTGAGTTCGATCACTGGTACTAAAAAAAAAAAAAAAAAAAAAGATGTTATAGTCTCCCTTATTTTAAACCAACTTAAGGAGTTCATTCAGATAAGCACCAATAACTGCATAAAACTTCACATCAAGCTTAGATGAGCATTTTATGAATAATTGGACCCTGTAGCAATGTCAGGTTGACACTTTCAGGGTAACAGAATTAAAAATGATGCACCAAAATAAATAAAAATAGTTAAAAAAAAAAAAAAAAAAAAAAAGGAGCCGGGGAGATGGCTCAGTGGAATAAGAGCTTCCCTGGCAAGCGCAAGGGCTTGAGTTCAATCCCCAGTTCTGCCAATAAATAAATAAATAAATAAATAAAAATAGTTTTAAAAAATGATGCAACAAAGATCTAGCTATTAAAACAGCTGTTTTGCAAATAAATGTTTATTTGCAATCAGGATCAATAACTTAATGTTGAAGCAAAGGAAATTTTATTGTTTCTATGTTTGTCATGTCTCATACTGGCCTTGGAAAATGAGATGATATAAGGTTCTTTGTTTAATTGGGAACCAGGGGAGTTCAAGGGAGAAATTCAGAAACGTTTGTTCAAACAAGTGAACTTCACCTCTACTCTGGACTGTCATGGCAAGCACCCCTGAACACTGCATTTCAGCCAAGTGTCAAAACCATAAAGTCATCACATTAAAATTTGTAAGTTTATCTGAGGATATAAATTATGCAATGACAGAATCAACTATGTTGTCTTGGAATCATGGCTACCCAAGCCTACAGATTTCTTCATTAATATCTAGACATTCTAAGTCATTATGGTCATGCTAGTACTAGAATAAACAGAAAATCATCCTGTTTACAAACTCATAATGGACTAAATGTTGAGATAAAGGTTGAGAGTCACTACACAAACAAAGGCTTATCATTAAGATGATAACTAAACCAGATTTGTTTGTTTGTGTTTTCTTTTTCATTTTGAAACAGATTTCACTCTTTAGTCAGTTCAGGCTGCCTGTGAATTCACTTGGTAGCCTAGCTTGGCCTCAAACTTGAAATGAACAGTCTGCTTCAGGCACACACCACCACACCCAGCAGAATCAGTTTTGATGAGTTTTTTTCTATCTTAAACATCATCAACTGAGGTTATACTTTTTTTCTAGAAGCCCAGTGCTGGCTACCTTTATGTTGGGTAGGTGTTAAATGTGATGCTATTTGCCTCATTTATAATTTAAATCCAAGGATAGTATTACACATCTAAGAAAGCAATATGCTACCAAAATATGAAAAATGGTGCTGATACTTTAAACTACTAATTTAGTTCCAAGTTCAAGAATAAGAAATAGTATGAAGAACAAGACTCATAGTAGTTTTAGTGGAAACATTTTATTGCAGAAATTCCCAAACTTCTTTGTTTATAATATTTTCATTATTTCGTTGCTTTTTACTGTGTTTCCTGCCAAAAGAAGTATTTAACAGTCCAATTTATTATAAAGTTAGGGTCGTAGTACTTACTATACATTGGTTTTAATAACTTATGAGTAATTTGAAAATATAGTTTCTTTGAGTTTAGTGGAATACTATTACATACACAGTTGCTAGTAGGATGCATTATTTGGAATGGGCACTCTTATAATTTGGACTGAAAGCTAAGTTTTCATTTCTCAATATTAATTAGCATTCACCTTGTAGCCACTTTTTAATCACAACAGTGTTGAAAACCCATTCATACAAGATATGATGTCTTTAGGAGAACCTATACTGAAACATTGCGTAATTCAGTTGTGTCCCAAATTTTCTGATCAAGGAGATTATGGTGCCACAGAGGAATGTGATTGATGATATAAAGTGAGCCTAAAGAGAGTCATATGGAGAGAAACATTCTGTCAGGCTTTCACAGAGGGAAAATTGGTCAGGCAATGGCCGTGACTCGTCCACATGGCTGACACTGATAAAGGATCTACAAACTGCAGTGTAGGGTTTCAGGTTAAATCATGAGGGGATTTGGCTGACCTTATCAGATACAAAAGTTACATTTCTTGTTATATAGGTCTTGTTTATCTTGGTCTTAACCATCCAACAGAAAAGCATGAAAATGAAGTACAAAAAGTAAAGCCACATTAATATGCTGAGCTATAAAAAGCTCAAGTCAACAACTTTGGACATTGCCAATCTTATGGAAAACTCTCTACTATTATGAACCACTGGACTATATTGTGAGATTCTGCTGAATTTAAGCACCTACAATATTTAAATGACAATGGAATGCCCATCTCTGACAAAACTAGCCAAAAAAGTGGGATGCAAATGAATGACCCTTTTGTATCTGTATATTCAAAATAGTTAGGATAGATATACAGCTCCATTCTCTGAATTCAATGAATAGAGGTTTGTTACAATAGTGTTTGAGACATGATATCATGTCTGCATCTTGTACAATGAATGACCACTAAGACAACAATAAGCAATGTATTAATTATTGAAAATGTGCAAGTTATCGGTTGTGAAACTGTCTCATTGATATGTACCTCAATAAAATTATTTTAAAAAAAGATATGATGTCTTTAAAAATGTATCATAAACTTGGAAACCATGAACATGCTGCAGTAAATAGCTCAAACATCTTATTTAGATGAGGGTCATTTTCATACTTCCCATGAACATCATGCTGTGAACCTGTGAATTTGCTAAAATCCTCTAGGGTTCTTCAGTACACACGTCAAGGCCTGAGTCCCTATTAAGCAGTCATGACTTATTAATAAATATATCTCTGTCATCTTATCAGCCAATTTAAAAAATACAAACATAATGTCTTCAAACTTTAGTGTCCCCCGATAAAACATATTTTATGCCCAGCAAATATGTGCAGAATATTTTAGGTCTCTCTTACATTCACAGCCTTATCACAAAAAGGTGCTCTTATGTAAATATTTTATAAATCTCAGTCCACTACAGTGTAATTTCTAATATTCACGACTTCTAGGGTTTAACTGGGCACTCATGTTGCCATTCATTTCTCCACGAGCAGTTGCCATATTTTGTAGCTTTGCCGGTATGAAATTAAAAAACTTTCAAAATATTAACAATCATGTCTACAAGGGAATTTATAATACAAAGAGAACAAAAGTGTTTGTGTTACTGAAATTTCGAGTACATTTAAACCCTTTCAACTTTGAATTTTTTTTCATTTATGTAAATATTTAGTGATTTAGTGTCTAGAAAGTATAATGGATTTTTAAGGTCATTGAGGTGAATTAACAAGAAATATTATTTTCAAAACAAAAGTTTATTTTATATTCAAACATAAACATAAATCAATTAGAATATCAAGTATTTGAAGATGACTTATAAGTACTATTAAACAGTAACAATGTTCAGAAGCAAATAAACATCAGGGCTTCAGCTACTTTAGAAGAAAAATAGTATTGGTCTACATTGTTTTGATAATTTCTAAGTTATAGGTTCAGTCACATTTTATCATTCTTGATGAATTCAGACTGTCTATATCAATACACTTTTTAAATCTAATGATAAAAATATGTTAAAGGGATAGGAACACAGCTTGACTTTATAAAACCTTGGTGGTTGTGTATTATTTAGTTTTCCATTGCTTGGTCAAAATACTTGACATTTGCAATTTAAAGAAAAAAAGAGCTATTTTCAGCTTACCATTAACATGAGTTTAGTACACAGTCATCAGGGTCCAAAGCAAAAAAAGCCTTAGGGAAAAACGTTGTAGAGGAAAGCTACACAGCCCATGGTGGTCAGCAAACAGGCAGAGAAAGTGGGAGTCAGGAAAAAGAATGTGCCCTTCAAGGTTGTTCCAGCCATTCCCCCCCTTCTTACCAGTCCTCACCTCTTAACTACACCTTTAGCTATAAGTTTATCAGTGGATTAGTATACAAATAAATACAGATGTCCAAGATCCTATTAATTTCTGAAGTTTTCACTTCTAAACATGTGAGGTCTTTTATTTTATTTATTATTTTATTTTCATTATGGTTTGTGTCTAGTTGTCCCCTCAAGGCTCATGTACTCATGTAGCAGAATTCTGGAGTATGCGATCAAGTCATGATCCACTGGGTTATGGTATGAGTGCTGCTAGGATTATGGGTGTGAATGTTACACTCAGCCTGTGGTAGGTAGCCTGAATGAAACTTAAGGCGGACAGACTTGCTCTCTGTAGCCATTGTTACCACTCTTCCTCCCACTTGCTCCTGCTCTCTTGCTTTTTGCTGCTGCCATGAAATGTTGCTCTCTGCCATGTGCTTCTATGCCTTGGAGCCAGCTAAGTATGGACTGAAACCTCCAGTAACTATGAGCTAAATAAATATTTCCTTCCCTAAATTTGAGTCTTGATTATTTGTCCCAGCAATAAGAGAAAATGAACTGTTACAGAATTTTGTAGCAGAGGAGTAGGGTCATTGTTGTGGCTAACCTTGACCATGTGGATTATAAGCTTTTAGGAATGGCTTTTGGGAAGAGCTGGGAAAGGTTTGAAGACATCACCTACAGGAGAGGCACATCAACTATTCTGTATGGAAGATTCTGGTGAGAGTGCAGAAGACCAAAAGACTGATAGAAATCCTGCCTGTAATGACCAGGCTGTGGAGGTTTCTGCTGGGAAGAAGGACTGCACTGGTTGTTGGATTCCAGATAATTTATGTTATGGCTTGGCAGAAAGTTTGTCTTCATTTTTATTGTGTCCAGAGACTTTGCCTGAGACTGAGATTAAGAGTGATGGACTCCCCAGGGAACTACCCACTCGGGCCCCCCTCCTGTCCCTCTCTTGGACAGGAGCTTTTTTTCTCTTGATAAATATATTCTGCTCATAAAAAAAGAGTGATGGACTGATTAATCTGGCAAAAGAAATTTCAAAGCAACCAAATATTTAGGCAATGGCATGATTATTGTTAGGGCCTTTTAGTCAGTTTTATTTTTGAGAATCCAGAACAAAGAGCCCAGCAGGATGATTTAAAATGTTGTGAGTTTGTCCAGAAAGGAAGCTCCAATATATCTGTATAATACAAAGATAGAGCTGAGAAGATCTCCATTGCCAGGAAGGAGCTAGATAATGGAAAAGCTGGACTAAAGGCATTACAAAAGGCAGGAGTTCTCTGTCCTTTGCAGCATCAGAATTGCAAAGGTGAGGGTCTTTGCCTTGAGGAGAAAGCCACAGAGCCCCATGTTCCAGAATGGTGATGGTGGCCACACCAGGTTCCAGAATGGCAACTGCATGGAAATTTATCCCTTGGAATCAGGGGTCAAATGTCAGCAGTCCAGGCACTCCACTCTTACAGCCAAGAGAGAAGAAAACCTGGCTACTGCTCCAGCTGGCAGCAGATCTTGGAATCATCCATGTGGCACTGGTTTTGGGTGCATTCATAATGCAGAAGTTCTGAGGTTAAGAAGGCTTCCACCTAGATTTCAGAAGACAGCCTGGGAGGCCGGGCAGTGTGCCCCTTGGTAGGCAGTGTGTAAAGCTGAGTGAGAAGCCTATTCAGCGGAAACCCCAGAACTTTGGAAAAGCCAGGAATGTGAATCATCTAAGAAAAACTGCAAAAAGGAAACAAAGCTGGCCTAAGAGAGATGTCATGGGATTTAACACCAAGAGTGCCATAGGGGCACAGTCACATGGAGCTCACTATTTGAAACAGATTGCTTTGGGTGTTCCACATGGAACTACAGTACTTAATGTTTGTTCCTCTAGATTTTGGAATTGCTCTGCTCCCAATGCTTGGAATCCTCTTGTTTGTACCTTTTGGAATGGTAATGTTTATCTTGTGCCATTCAATGTTGCAAGTGTTTAATTTTTCATTTGTACAGGGGCTCAAAGCCAAGAGTTTGCCTTAAGCCTTAGAATAGACTTGGGGCTTGGACTTTTCAGCAATGCTAAAACAGCAGTACTTTGGCAACTCTTAGAGATGGACTACAAAATCTTTTGGACCAAGTGATGTGCACGAGACTTTGAGGGTCTAAGGTTGAAATGCTATGGTTTGTGTCTTGTTTTCCCCAAAGGCTCATGGACTCAAGGGGTGGTCTTCTAGAGTTTTTGATCAAGTGAAGATCTACTGGATTATGGGTGTGAGTACTGTACCAACATGGAAAGGATAGCCTGAATGCAACATAAGGCAGACAGATTTTGTCTCTGTAGCCATTGTTGCTACTATGCCTCCCATTTGCTCCTGCTCTCTTGTTTTCAAATCATGAAAGGCTGATCTCTGCCATGTGTGGCTCTGCCTTGGAGCCAGATGAGTATGAACTAAAACCTCCAGCAATTGTGAGCTAAATAATAAACATTTTTTCCCTAATTTTGAGGGTCAAGTATTTGCCTCAGCAATGACAGAGGAAAAAATCTAAGGCTGTTTATGTATTTATTTATTTAGTCTTCTTGCTTTGCAAATTAGGCTGGCCTTTACCTCACTGAGTAATCTAGTCTGACCTCAAATTTTGGACATCTTCCTGGCTCACCATCTCAAGAGCTGGGATTACAGGAATATTTTACTATTCCCAGCCACATGAGGATTTTTAGGTCTTTAAACTGCAATAAATACTTTCTAAATTCTACTGGATCTTCAGGCCTGCCTTATAATCCTAAAATCACTAAATTATTATTTATGGGTCAGTTTTCTTGGAAAGCTCAGACATAACTATGTTATATGCTTGGTTTGAAATATTGTGCAATAGGGTGTAATTGGCTAGAGCAGAATTGTTTCTTGTCTAAAACCCTAAGAAACAGAGTGTACTTCAACATTTTACTAAGCATTTTTCCTGGATTGAGTAAATAATTCCAGTGAGTCACTGCTTGATAGGTTCCCTCAGCTATGGTTCCCAGGGTAGTGGGGTTCAAGCCCATTTGATGCTGTAGCTAAACCAGAGCAGCTTTGCTGAGCTTTGGTGGGAGCACATTGTTTCTCCTTGTCTTCCATCAGTAGTTAATATATTGACGTATATGTAAAATTTTGTGTGTTTATCCTGATAACTGGAATCAGACAGTTCCTAAGTAATAAATGATTAAACTATTGCAGATTTTTTACTATAAAAAAACTGTCCCATTTACTCACCATATTATCAAAAGATGCTATCACAGGTCTTTTTAAATTTGCAAACCATGACTTTAGTTTGCCTTGAGTAAATAAAATTCAGACCACCAGAAAATAGTCCCAATTTTCTATTTTCTTGTTAATGCAATTTGGATGTTCATTTATAGCTTGACTACAACCTCACCTAAGCAATTCAATTCAACATACCTGTATATTCAAATTATAATATAAAATAGTAGAATGATGTTATAATGTGTTATCTCTATATAATACATCTTGTCAATTTCCACATGCATTGTAATATATTAGAGAATGTATTTCCACCCCAGGGACGTGGCACACTGCTGTGAGCACAGTTAACTGGGAGGATAAAGCAAGAATATCACAAGTTGAAGCCATGCTGTGAAGATGGACAGGCCTTGTCTTAAAAAATATAGTATTTTAAGCTGGAGATGCAACTCTGTGGTAGTAGAGCTCTTCCACATTTGATCACCAGTACAGCAAAGTAAAAGCACAAAAGAGTATTTACATTTTATATTTTGATTATTCTACTTTCAGTTCTAGGTCTTACTAATCTTCTGAACCCACACATGTATATTTTTTTTTCAAAAAAGATGCAGTTATAGCTGGATTTTCCCTTATAATCTATCGTGTTACTTCTTCACATGAATTTTCCAATTTATTCAGATAGTATTTTTACACAATCATCTTATATGAAGAAAGCTTTCCTTTTATCCTTAGAAGGGAATTTTCTCCTTGTATTATTTAGTTTTCTATTCACTGGAACACAATCCCCATGGATTAGTCCATGGTCAACTGGCTACACTGCAGAAACATCATTTTGAGTGCAGATGATGAAATAAAGATGTCAAATTCATGGTGCTCGGGATGTGGGGTGAGAAAGAAGTGCCAAAGGAGAGCAGGCAAGAAACGAGACACAAATGCCAAAGCCATGCCTTCATAAGCGATCCAGACACACCCAGCCACCTACTCCTGCAAGTGTCCCAGGTACATCCTATAGACAATCATTTTGGCTCTCTGCCCTATTAAATCCCTCCCCTTATTGATTTTATGCCCAAATGTATCTCTGTACAAGAGGCACAGGGATCTTGATTTGGTCCCTGGCCTTCTGTGTTGGCCCCACCCCTGGGGCATGCTGAGACAGTGACTGAGATTAAGCCTGGTAGTCAAGTGCCTATAATCCCAGCTCTTGGGAGGTAGAAAACAAGAGGATCAGTATGAGTCCTATCTGGGTAGTGAGACCCTGTAGACCACCTGTACTAAGTACATTTTTAAAAATAATAGGAAAATTATTTCATACTGTAAGTGTTCATTTTGGGAATATACAAATGTACTGATTATACCACTAGTTTTACATTTTATTTATAAATGTAAGTGATAAAAGAAATAAAATGACTATAAATTACTTGAACAGAAGGCATGTACTTTAAACTTTGAGAAATATTTAACAGTTTTGTGTATAAGAAACACTGAAAATTTAGGAATGCTACTTTCATTAACCTAATTAACATCAGTAATAAACAGTTGACACTTCCCAATTACTGATTACACATTTGAAAACTCATGTGATTGCTAACATTTATTTTGACTTACCAAATACATGATATTTTCACTATTTTTTGTGTACTCAAGCAAAGTGTACAAACCTTTGAATTGCCTAATGCTCAGATTCCCAGCTAATGTGGAAGAGATATACTTCAGCTCTTTTACTGTGAATGCATCTGTCTTTTGTGTCTATTTAGTGTCATTTGTTACACTTCTTTTACTGGGTGAACTTACTGGGTAAGACGACCTCTAATTATAATACTGAAGGGATGAATGATCAGTGAGACTGAGTCATGATTTGTCTTTACAACATTTTCATACTACACTATGATAAATGAATTTCCTTAAAAAGTAATTTTAAAGAATCATGCACTGTACTAGAAATGCAACTGTGCTATTTCTAGAAATTCTGCCATAATAATATCTGAAGGGCCTTTCTGCAAAATCTTTTGTAAAACTGGTAAAATATAAATAATAGAAAGAGCTTATAGTACAAATATGCTAATTAATAAACAGTAAACTAAATATCTGTTTATTACTTCCAGGATGAAAAAATGTATTGCCAATCTACAAGGAGATTTCAAGGTCACTTTCCAGTTAGATTTTCTGTGTAAATGACAAAACTAAACCTAATCTCTATTTTCTTAGCAACCAACTTCCTGCTTCTCTTTTCAGTCTTCCATTTTTATTGTAATGTTTCAAATATTAAGTAATTATAATTATTCCCTTTTCAGTATATTAATTTAGAATTTAATTTCACTTCTCATTTTAGTCATTTTGTCTGTGTTATGACATCTACTGTATTCTGGTTTATTATGGACACATTTACATATTTCTTTAATTTGTAAACAAACAAAAGCCGTAGGATATCTAAACTGTATTATCTTCTTTTCTAATATTTTTTATATATATGACAGTGTTTATGCAAGAGGAAGTCATATTTGTATATTTTGTATGTACTTTTTTTTTTTTTTTTATCTGAACCGTTGATTGAACTCAGGCCCTCGCACTTGCCAGGGAAGTGCTTATTCCACTGAGCCATCTCCCCGGCCCCCTTTTGTGTGTACTTAATAACAAATTATATTATTAACTAATGGAATCAATATTATATCTCAATTTAAGTGTGCATTTACTTTTGTGTCTCCTGACATTTTCCTGTTCCTGAAATCTTCCAGTTCATGTTTGGAATGATATTTACTCTGCCTCCACAAAGACCTGTACTTAAACTTATTGAGGTATTAGTTGTAAAAGCTTTAATTATTTGTGATTTTTTTTCTCAAAAATATTTATTTTAGCTTTTATGCTAGAAAATATTTTTCAACAAAATTGTAATTCCTTGTTTAATAATTCTGTTTAAGGGTATGTAAACTTTCTTTTAATTTTCTTTGGTTTTTATTATTGTAGAGAAGATAAAATTCCATTTATTAATCAAAGACAATTTCACCATTGAAAAATTTCTTTTTTCTCTTTATCTCCTTCTATCTTTTTTAATGTATTTGGTACAGGTTTTCACTGCAACTCAGACTCATACTAATCCTGTTTTTAGCTTCCCCAAAGCTTGGATTATAGGAGTGTGCCACCGCCCTGGTCACCACAGCTGGCTCAGCATGCTTTGGAGAAAGGATGGTGCAGCATGTGGTGCTGGGGATCAAACGCAGGTCCCTGTGCTTGCCTAAGCAGGCACTTGATCAGCTGAGTCATCTCACGTGACTTTTTTTTTTGTAACTCTACCTCTTAATATTCAAAGATAAATAGACATATGAGTTAGACATGTTGTATCTAATTGTTGAATACTTATCATCTGTCTTACTTGAGATATACTGAAGTTCTTTTACTTTGGTTTGTTTTTATTTCAATTATTTATTTATTCATTTATTTATTTATTTTGACATCAGTTATTTTAAAGAAAAAATATAAAA
>NDGM011063496.1:0-14654 GCA_002564305.1 Octomys mimax
CTCTCTCTCTCTCTCTGTCTCTCTAAATAAATAAATAAATAAATGTTTAAAAAAAAATATTTAGATATTTGTCTAATCTTGCACAGCTATATCTGTTAATCTGAGTAACAGATTTGATGAATACAATAGGGAATGTAACAACCATTGTTAATTTACTATTCATGTTTTGAAAATCTGTAACTTATGTAATGTATTTTACCCTGTTCTGTCTTTGTTTCTGCTATTTGTTTTACCTTTTGTTTTTACTCTTCAGAATAATATAAAATAAATTAATATTTAAAAACATTAAGACAAGATAAATGGGTATTCCCATCTATATCAGGTGGCAGTGTTTATTTTAAATCTTAAAACACACCAGTACTTAATATATCGAAAGTGCTAACCATCTTCTGTCCTATATTTTCTTCCTAAGTTCCTGCACACTTTTGATGCAAATACACTTTTATATCTAGGAAAGACAATAATGAGTATTATATTCAACTATTTAAAAAATGAGAGTAAATTAAAACAGTGAAGTTGATGCAAGTACCGCCAGAGTGTATCTGCTAATCTTTCTTACTTAGAAAAACTAACAAAAGAAAAAGGAAAACAGAAAGATGGAATGGAAAAGGAGATGCATAGGGGGATATACAGGAGAGCTTGGGCAATTGTACTGTTTACTTCTGCTGGTTTATTGAAAGGAGTAGATAATGCTTACTTTTTTTCTCTCCTTTTTAATTTTTTATACATTTCTTGACCAATCTTATACGCTTATCTCTGGTAATCTGAACAACTAATTTGAAGACAAAACTATGCAATGTAACAACTATTGTTGAATTACTATAATTTTGTTTAGTGAAATTCTATAATCTTTCTATTTTTAACCACTTTTTGTATGCTCCTTAAAAATAAATAAATGCATAAATAAATAAATGAAACTGTCTCTCCAAAAATAGTTCTTAGTATTGGATAACTCATGAATAAAGGTAATTAGTGGCAGATCACCTTAGGAAATTTTATAAAGAATTCTAATTTTATATTGCAGCAAATTTATGTAGGCTACAGAAGCTAACAATTTAGATAATGGAGGAAAATACAAATCTGTGAACAGAATAACCTGAAAACATGTTTGTGTTAACTTAAAAGTGTTTATTTTGATATGTTTCTATAAAAGAGTTTTAATTTCAACAGCAAAGTAAATTAAATGGATTATTTTTTTTGACATAATTAAATTGAAAAACTAAGGAGCCGTCACTATCTTGGACAGGAAACTGTAATTATCTCCTGAAAAACATTTGTAACTCAAGATTAAACGTGACTAAACATAATGATCTTCTAATTACCATTGCAAGTTTAAGGAAAAAGAATTACTAGGATTTGAAATATCTAGTTTACATTTAGATTTATTTTTATTAGTACATACTTGTGGCACATATGATCATGTTCCTTATGAGACTGGGTGCATGTTCGTAAGGCATCTTCCTTTCTTGTCCTCTTTTCCACCCACCTCTTCTCACTTCCTAAGTCTCATGGGCCACTGCCATGTGCAAATGAGCTATCTTACTATTTTCTGCATTCTTAGTTTCTGAATATCACAGCTGTAACTATGTAATATCTATGCTAGGAAATTAATTTTTAATGAAGAAGAGGGTTCAGAGTTATAATGATTAAAAGTTAAATTTTCTGGCTTAGGGCCAGAAGTGTGTGTGTGTGTGTGTGTGTGTGTGTGTGTATGTGTGTGTGTTAGTTTCTTGAAGTTACTTCCTTTATGTTACGATTTTACTATGGGTTTTTTAAAATTGCTTAATTTTATTACCATCTCTTACTTTAATATGTATTAATGAACATTTCTGATAAAATTTTACATTTTCAGTGACTTTCAGTTATGAAATTTTAGAGAAAGAATAGTTAATTCAATCTCACTTCTAACATCAAGATAAATACATATGGTAATACAGACTATTTCAATTATAATTCTAAGTTATGATCCGATATTTGACATATGTTTTAGGCTTCTGTCTTTTGTAACCTATACTCTTGTCCAAAACAAATCTTGAAGTTGTATATTAAATTTAGTCTTAGTCGGTTTGATTTATGTAGACATATTTTAAACTCTTGCAATGAAATAGCAGGCTGACAACACATTGTAATGTTTTCAGGTTCTACACATGAAATCTCCTTAGAAAACCATTCAGAAAATGCTAATAATTAATACCATTTCTGTGGAACTGACCATGAAATTAGTCACAGCAGATGTTATAGACCATTTTGTAATCATCGTGAAAGAAAATACGGTAAGTACTATATTGTACCAGACTATAGATCCTCATTGGTAAATATTTGCATGAATATAAATATTAAAATAGTCTCCTAATAATTCCATGGGTAAATATTTTAGTTCATATAATCAAAAGCTCAACAGTAATACTGTGAATTGAATTGTAGTCCTTACCAAGTTTTCACTTTGAAATGTTAAATTTCAAGAGCCTGCAAAATAGCTCAGTGTATCAAAGCACCTGCAAGCAAGAGCAGGGACCAGGGATTCAATCCCCCTGCCTGCTGTGCTGGACCTAATCCAAGGGCACGTTGAGATGGTAATTGAGACTGGATGTGGTGGTGTGAGCCTGTAATCCCAGCTCCTGGGAGACAGTAAGCAGGAGAATCACTATGAGTCCGATCTAGCAGTGAGACTCTGAACACCCTGTAGACCCTTCCCTGAAATACAGAAAAAAAAGTCTTCAGATGCGACTATGCTTTGTGATATGGGTTTTAGAAGATGATCAAAATTAGAGGAGATGTAAGCGTAGAACACTAATCTACAGGATTAATCACATCCAAAGAAGAAGAAGAGAGATGATTCTTCACCTACATTCAAAGAAGAGGAAGGAATCAGCTCTCATAGTACATCACATCTTCCTGAAACCTTGATATTGAACATCTTAGACCAGAAGTTCAACAAATACAGGTTGTTTAAGCCATTAAATTCAGAATATTTTTTAGTGATGGACTAACTGTACAACAAATTATACTAAAACTGACTCATAAGGTTGAATATGTCAGTGTGTAATTTAAAAGTATATTTTTTGATCAGGATAAATATACTCAAATTTTTGCTGTACCCAATACTTTTTCAAATAATATTGCTTAATATTTTGTATAAGTTGCTCTTGTTTTCCTTGGAAATAAAACATTACATAATTTATCAATATACCATCAATTCTTTGGATTGTGGCCTTCACATAAAAATCAGAACTTCTTAATTATTATAAAAGAAAATGGCAATAAAGTAGAGGAGGAAGAAATAAATAACAGGTTTTCAGACCTCTAGAAATTCACTGTGAGGCTTTCATTATGGGAAGAATGCAGAGTGAATGAGGCTAATGGCACTCCGAAATGAACAAGCAGAAAGAAAATTCATCAGAAGACAATGTGTGTTTAAGATGCATGTGTATGACTCTGGAGTGAAGGACTCTGCCTTCTGGTCTTTTCTCATTTAACAATAAAGAAAATAAAATTTATGGCAACTTATATTTTGTTGCTTGGAATTTCCATAAGTATTCTGCAGACTATATAACTTTATTATCATCTACTGAATCCCTATGATGTAATGTTTACTATATTTTGGAATGTCTCCAATTTGAGGAATTTTTTAAACTTCTTGTTTATCAACTGAAATTCTGAAAAATGAGGTAAGTCTAAACAGTGAATTCCAGAGATCATATTTTTATGATGTTTTAGTAAACAACTAAAATATGTTCAGGCCTGAAATGAATAAATAGTATTGCTTCACATTAGATAGCTAACAAAGTTTGCAGTGAATCTCTTCCAAAATCGAGAATATTATATCCATGAAAGATCAGTGATAAAAATCACATGTCAAACACAATGAAATAAACAAATTGAACTGAATGTGATAAAATTATCTGACATGGATACTGTGAATAGTAGAAATGATCCATATTTCTTTACTTGGATTTCAAATTTATCGACAAATTAAATTTCAAATGCTATATTGTGGACATGTTTTGGAAAAGCATACTTTAAAAAGGTACTTAATGAGATAATATCCACATGACATGCATTTACCCATTTAAAGTTAACAATTCAATGTTGTGAGAGATTTTTCGGGGGAATAGTCAGAGCTCTGCAACTATACTCTAATTTGGAAATATTCTAATAATCTTCCAATTGAACTCTGGGTAACAAGCTCTGACAGAAGAATGGGGAATGGGGCAGAGGTGCTCAGAACTCTGGGAAACTAGCTTGGCCTGAGAAATCCAGGATCCTAGACCATCACCCCATATGAAATGAAGCACCTGGAACCTGGAAATTGGCCTGGCAAGAGTTACACAGGGTAAACTCACTCAAAAAAGGGAAAACATATGCTTGCATAAAAACTCCCAATTTATGATTTGTTTTGTTATATGATGATAAATTTTGTTCTTATGGTGTAAAGTACCGAATGGTTACCAAAGTTTGTTGGTTTCTAAATTTTGTGGATGTTATTATCATTGTAAATTTCACTACTGTATTTAGGATATCATATCTATTTAACCACTTGCTCTCACTTGTGTTACAATATTGGAAAGTGCTGGGGTAATAACCTCACCAAAGCCCTACACTTAAAGAGGAAGTACAATGCCAAACAGAAACCAAAAATTCTACTCTTTTTTAAAAATAAATATTTATTTATCTATTTGAGACAGGGTCTAGCTACATAATTCAAACTGATCCTCCTGTCTCAGCCTCCCCAGCACTGGGATTATAGGTGTGCACCACCATGACCAGTGATCAAACTCAAGACCTTGTGCTTTCCAAGCAAGCACTTATTCTACTGAGTTATCTCCCCAGTCCCCAGTTTCCTACCTTTAATTAATAGAGAAGGCAGGGTCTCAGGACAGACACAAAACAAGAATTTTTGACACATAGAAGATATCCCTGAAGAACAGACTTTTCCTAGAGTAGCTTTGATAGTAGTGATATAGTGAACTACTATTAAAATTTCACAAGGATTATTACAGGAATCAAAAGAAAACATTCTTTTTGAAATAGAAAATGATAATATAAAGAAGCAATCTCAGATCCCCAGCCCATCCAGAATAAGTCCAGGAGATATAAACACAGATGAAATTGAAAGAGACCCATCAGAGATCTCTGAAATGATTGCAGCTGAAGAAAAGCAACAACTCCAGGCAGGTATAGAGAAAATCAGATAAGAAATAATCTCTCAGGTAAAAAAAGGAAATGATAACCATAATTAAAGAATTGCTGAAGATATGTAAAGAAGACATTGATAAAAAAGAGAAGTATAAAAATGATGGAAACCTGGAAAGAACAATATAGGAAAGAAATAGAATTCATTAAACAGATTATAAAAGATAACCAGGTATTAAAAATCCCATTATAAGTTTGAAAAACCACTTCAATAAAACAAAAGATAGACTTTAAGATCTTTAAAACACCGCTGCAACTAATGATTTGAGAAGGAAAGATGTCTTAAAGGTTATAAGGAACCAAGAAATAATTCAACAGCTACAAGATGACGCATAGATGAACAACATAAGATATAGGTGTTATTATACAAGAAGGAGTCAAAGTAAAGGACATAAAAAAACCAATTTTCAGAATAGCAAAAAACTTCCCAAGCAGCAGGAAACAATCTGACATGCAGGTAACTGAGGTGTATATTACTCCAGGACATGAAAAATCAAGTAACTAAATGTGTGATGGAGAACAGTCTTAACGGAGAACTTTAAAACCTCATCTCAAAGAGCTAGATCAATTAGACAAAAATTAACAAAGAGGTAACAGAACTGAAACATACCATTGAATAAATGAATTTAATGGATATCTATAGAGTGTTCCACCCAACATCTGAATATATGTTTTTTTCAGTTGCACATGGAACATTCTCTAAAATAGACAACATACTAGTCCACAGAACCTGCATAAGTAAACACAAGGGAATTGAAATTATCCCAAACATATTATCTTACCATAGCACAATAAAACTGGAAATTAACAACAAATATCCTGCAAAAACCACATAAACAGATGGAAATTAAATAACACCCTCCTCAGAAATGAATGGGTCACAGATGAAATTAAAACAAGAAATTGAACAATATCTATAATCCAATATAAGTTCAAGCAAAACTTACCAGAATTTGTGGGATGCAATGAAAACAATTCTCAGAGAAACAATTATGCTGTTAAACTCTCACATTAGGAGAACAGAATGAGACCAAATAAATACCCTAATGTGGCACCTCAAGTTCCTAGAAAAACAAAAGCAAGATGAGAGCAAAACCCAAAGAAGGGAAGAAATTATAAAAATCAGGAGAAATTAAGGCAATAGAGAAAAATCTATACAAAATTTAATGATTCTGAGATTAAATTCCTTAAAAAACAATAAAATTGATAAACCCTGAGTTAGCCCCATTCAAAACATGAAAGAAAAAGACTCAAATTCAAGCAATAAAGAATGAAAAGCGTGAAATTTCTGTAGATTTCATGGAAATTCAGAAGATCAGCAATACATACTTTGAAAAATTTCTATTCTCATAGGATGGAAAGCACAGAATAAATGGACAGATTCCTAGATATATATGAATTACCAAAACTCAGTCATAAAGATAAAAAAATTCTGTGTATCAGTATAAGAAATTGAACATGCATTAAAAACTTGCCAGCAAAGAAAAGCCCAGATCCTGATGGATTCACAGCTGAAATTTACAAGAGATTTAAAGATTAATTGCAAACTCTTAAAATTCTTCAACAAAATTGAAAAGGAAGCAATTCTTCCTAACTAATCTCTGGAGGCAAGTATTTTAATAATACCGAAATTGGAAAAAACCCAACCAGAGTAAAAGCAAATTATCTTCCAATCTCCCACGTAAACACAAATGCAAAAATTCTCAATAAAATACTAGGAAGATAACACAGAAAATCATCAGGAAGATTATACAACATGACCAGGTGGGATTCATCCCAGGAATGCAAGAATGGTTCAACATATGCAAATGTACAACTGTAATACACTATATCAACAAAGACCAAAACAAAAAACACATTTTCATTTCAATAGATGCAGAAAAGCTTTTCACAAAGTCCAACACTCATTCATGATAAAAACCTACAAAAAATGGAATGCATTGTCCATACTTCAATCTGATAAAAACCATTTATGACAAACCAACAGCCAACATCACTTTAAATGGACAAAAATGGAAGGCTTTTACTCTAAAATAACATACAAGACAAGGATGTCCACTTACTCCACTCCTACTCAATGTAGTCCCAGAAACATTAGCCAGAACAATTAGATAAGAGAGAGAAATAAATGATCTAAGGATTGGAACAGAAAATATTTAAATTATCATTATTCTCAGATGACATGATACTCTACATGGAAGACCCAAAAAAAACTCCACAAAGATACACCTAGGATTAATTAACAGATTCAGTAACATAACACGATACAAAGTCAACATCTAAAAATCAATAGCTTTCCTCAACACAAATAATAAATGTGCTGAGAAAGAAACGAAAGTAACAAACCCTTCATAATGCAACCAAAAAAGAAATGCTTAGAAATTATTTTCTCAAAAGAAGTAAAAGATCTATACAATGAAAAATATAATACTCTGACAAAAGAGATCAAGTAGGACCTAAAAAAATGAAAAGCTACTCTTTGCTCCTGGATAAGAAGAACCAACATTATGAAAATGGCCGTGCTCATAAGATTGCCGTACAAATTTAGTGCCATCCCTATCAAAATACCATTGGCATACCTCACAGATGTAGAGAAAACATTCCCAAAATTCATTTAGAACCAGAAAATAGCTAGAATAGCAAAGTCAAACCTGGGCCAGAGAGGAGAGGCAGGAGGCATTATAATCACAGACTTCAAATTATACCTCCAGGGGCCATCCAGGTAGCTCAGTGGACTAAAGTGCCTGCTTAGGCAAAGCGCAGTGTCCAGCTGGCCCGCCCCCTGGGACACGCTGAGATGGTGGTCGAGAATGGGCATGGTGGTGAGTGCCTATAATCCCAGCACTTGGGAAGCTAAAAGCAAGAGAATCACAATGAGTCTGATCTATGTAGTGATACCCTGCAGATCCTATACCAAATACCTAAAAAAAATTATACCTCAAAGCTACTGTGATAAAATTAGCATTGTATTGGCATTAAAAACAGATCTGGGGATAAACAGAACAGATAAGAAGATACAGATACAACTATAAACACACTCAGCTAACTTATCTTTGACAAAAGGGCCAAATATATTCATTGGAAGAACAATAGCCTCTTTAAGAAATGGTGCTGCAAAAACTAGTTTTCCACATGCTGAAAACTAAAAATAGATCCAGGTCTATCACCATGCACTTAACTAACATCAAAATGGATTAAAGATATAAACATTAACAAGAAAACACCGAATCTGCTGAAAGAGAATTTTATATAAATCTTGAAGACATATGGGTAAGTAAATAGTTCATAAACAAAAAGCAAACTGTATGCAAAGTACTTTAAAGAATCATCAACTGGGATATCATCTTTTTTAAAAGTCTCCGCACATCAGAAGAAATCGCCAGTTGTGTGAAAAAAACCCCACAAACTTGGAAAGATTCTTAACCAACAGTCTCTCCGACAACAGACTTCTATCTAGAATACATAAAGAATTAAAAAAAAATCAGGCCCCCCAAATTCAAAGACCCAATCCAAAAATGAATATGTGAGATAAATACACTTCTCAAAGAAACAAATACAAATTGCAAATAAATACATGGAATATTGTTTGACAGCACTTGTCAATTGAAAAATGCAAATTAAAACAACACTGAGATACCATCTCACCCCAGAAAAAGTGACTATTGCTTGTATCTCCTCAAAACTTCATGAAGTTCTGGGGTAGACTTCTAGAGTTTTTGATCATTCATGATCCAGTGCTGGGATTATAGGTGTAAGTGTTGCTGGGATTATGGGTGTGAGTGCTACCCCTGGCTTGGGTAAGATAGCCTGAATGCAACGTAAGGGAGATGGACTTGTTATCTGTTGCCACTGCTGCTACTCTTCTCCCATTTGCTTTTATGCTTTGCTGTTATGAACTGATGCCCTCTGCCATGTGTTACTCTGACGTGGAGCCACCCAAGTATGGACTGAAACCTCCACAGACTGTGAGCTAAAAAACCCTTCCTGTCCTGAATTTTGGGTGTTGGGTATTTTGTCTCAGCAAGAAGAGAAAAGCAACTGACACAACTACCATAAAGAAATCAACTGATGACATAGGCTAGAGAGGTTGTGGGGGAAAAAGAAACCCTTCTTCACTGTTGGTGGAAGTATAAACTGGCACAACCTCTATGGAAATCAATATGGAGACTCCTCAGAAAGCTAGGATTACATGTCCCATTTCACCCAGCTATTACCCTTATAGATATTTTTCAGAAGTACTGAAAACATTATACCACAGTGATATATGTGCACCATGTTTATAGCAGTGAAATTTGTTATAGCTAAATCTTAGAAACAACCCAAATGCCCATCAACAGAGGAATGGATAAAAAAAGATGTCATATTTTCATACAATGGAGTACTACTCCCTTATAAAAATGATAAGCTTGAGGCTTTCATAGGCAAATAGATGCAACTAGAGTCTATACTCCTAACTGAAACAAATCAGACCCACATATACAAACATCCTATTGCCTCCATAGTGTAAGAACTTGCAAGAGTATATAAAATCTGAAACATACAATGTATATAACATATAATAAAAGAAAATGAAACAGCAGAATGAATAAAGAATTGTGATGAGAGAAGGGAAAGGAAGGAAAGGGAAAAATCATGTATGCATATACACAGGTTAGCTAACATGACTATTCTATTAATTTCTATTGGTCTTTTGAAAGTGGCGGTTAATGCTTAAAATGTTTTCATTTACCAATTTCAGATGGTTTTATCTGTAATCTGAGCAACTATATTGAAGATAACAATATACAATGTAACAGCCACTGTTGAACATTTATCTTTTAAAAAATTGTGTACTATTTCTAATGTCATGTCTATTATTTTTCTATTTTCTTTAACATAAATAAAATTAAAAAATGACATGCAGAAAATCATAGAATCATTTCTAGTTTCAAATTGCTGTGAAGTGTATGTAAATTACCATTCCTATCCTTTCTACAAGAAAAACTGAAACAAAGTAAAATTCAGTGACTTTTCTTGAACCTATCAGATCAAAGCAAATTACCACTCTGAAATCTAGAGAAAGTATTAAATCCAGAGTCAGTTAAATCCATAAAGTAGGAGGAATATTCACATGGTAACTTTCACGAATTACTGGAGGCAGGCTACTAGTAAGAAAATGTCATTTGTCATAATCTGAGCACACTCTGTGTGAGTAATACCCTACAAAACGACCAGGTTCAAATCAGATGAAGTTATAAGGACAATTTGGTGGCTCTTAGAGGAGAATGGGGAGGAAAAATTACTGGGAAATAAAACTCCTGACTTTTCATAGAAAATACTTTAGGTGAAATTTCCTTCTGGAAGAAGGGACTTCCTTCCACAACAGTCTGCTACAGATTTCTGTCTCATTTATGAAAAACAGTAGAAGCTGTAACATGAGAAGGACACTTCTGAAGACAGCAGCTCACATACAGGGGTATCAATGCTGAGATTTCATCAAGCTCACATAATGATTCCTTTCCCTTTTATCTTTCCCACATACTGACAGAGTTTTAGAATAGCATCCCTAGATTGCAGCTGGCAGAGCTGAAAAATGAAAATGTGTTTTGAGGAGCACTTGGGAGACTTAGCCTTTACAGGAGAGAAAGCAAAAATGTTAAGACATCACTGTATTCTTGAGTCCTACAGCTACAGAAATTACTGCAAAGAGCTTTGAATCCAGGGTAATCATCAAAAATAGTTACGTTTAAATCATGTTTACCGAAGTTCTGGGTTTTTTATAAGATATCTTAAAAGACAACAAAAGAGAACAGAATCTGAATAGACAAATAAATTTAGATAATAGAATTATTAACTGGTACAGATATCAAAAATTATTAAGAAATTTTAAATACTTATGATTAAATGCTAAAGTTTATGCAATGGTTTCTTTTATGTATTACTTCACATGATGGAAAGAAACCCTAGATAGCTGGTCAAACGTTTCTGTTTATGATTCAGGGGAGTTTTCAGAAGTGTTTTACATTTCAATCAGCAGCCTCAGTAAAGATTTGATATCACCAATATGGGTTGGTGGCATCTAGTCAGTCTACTGATGGTGGGAATAGATTAAAAAGTTGATAAGGAGCATTTTTTCAGGTATTTATTTGCCTCTTGTATTTCTTCCTCTCAGAAGTGTGTATTTATCTTATATACCCATTTTTGAATTGGGTCTTTAAATTTTGGGGCCTTAGGATTTTTTTAGTTCTTTATACTTCCATATAGAAGACCTTTGTCTGAGTGGTTATTGGTTAAGATTTTTTCAACATTTGTGGGTTGTCATTTCACTCTGTGGGTGATTTCTTTTGAGGTACAGAATCTTCTCAATACGATGAGGTCCCAGTTGTTGATTCTTCGAAATATTACCCATGCAGTTTGATTTTTGTTCATGAAATATTTGCCTTCTCCTATATTTTCAAGATTTCCAACTAAATTCTCTTGCCAAACAGTGTTTCTGTTTCAAGGTTTATATCTTTAATCCATTTTTACTTTAGTTTAGCTCATGGCAATAGACTCAGGTCTAGTTTTAGTTTTAGCATATGGAGAGCTAGTTTTTCTAGCAACATTTTTTAAGGAGGTCATCTTTCTTCCTGTGAAGTTTTTGGCCCCTTTGTCAAAGAGAAGATGACTGAGTATGTTTGTAGTTGTATCTGCATCTTCTAATCTGTCTCATTAATCCTCAGGTCTGTTCTGTTTTACCAGTACCATGTTGATTTTATCACACTAGCTTTGCAGTATAATTTGAAGTCCAGGATTATAATAACTCCTATCTTGCCTTTGTTGCCCAAGATTGCCTTGGCTGTTCTACGTCTTTTCTGGTTAAAAATAAATTTTAGGAATGTTTTCTCTTGATCTGTGAGGTATCTTGGTGATATTTTGATAGGCAGTGCATTAAATCTGTATAACAATTTTGGGAGTATGCCCATTTACACTAACTCTAAATGCTTCACATCACTGGCAATTCAAGAAATTCAACAACACTGTTGAATACCATCCTAACTCTGAGATACCATTTTACCCCAGAAAGAATGGCTATCATAAAGAAATCAACTAGTAACAAATACTGGAGAGGCTGAGGGGGAAAAAGGAACCTTTCTCCACTCCTGGTGGGAACATTGACTGGTTGTACAACGATTATGGTAATCAGTGTAGAGACTCCTCAAAAAAGTAGGACTGGAAATTTCATTCAACCTAGCTATTCGCCTTCTTGAGTATTTTCCCCAAAGAACGGAAAACATAATACCATAGAGACACAGGCACCTATGTTTATAGAAGCACAATTTGTTACAGCCAAATCTTGGAAACAACCAAATTGTCCATCACCTGAGGAATGACTGAAAAAGATGCGCTATTTTTATACAATGGAGTATTACTCAGCTATAAAGAAAAACTTGAAACCTTCATAGTTAAGTGGATGCACCTAGAGGCTATTCCCATGAGTAAATAAACCATATGCACATGTGCAAATATCATTTTGTCTCCCTAGTGTAAGAACATGAGGGAAGAAATAAAATCTGAAAGGTATAACAGATACACTAAAACAGAAAGAAGCAGAACATAAGGATTAAACAAGGATGAGGAGAAAAGATAGGAAAAATGGTAGGTAGAAAAACATGCAGGTACATGTACAGGATGGCTGAGGTGATGTGCTAAGAATTTCCATCAGTTTTTTTCGAAATAGCAGTTAAAGTGTAAAATTTTCATCTTGACTAACTCTGTATGCTGATATCTATGAACTAAGCAACTACATTGAGGACAGCAATGTGTAATATAAAATTCATGCTTTAAGATCTGTCATCTTGGTCTTCTAAATGTGTATAATTTCTAATGCCACATTAATTATTACTGTACTCTCTTTAAAATATTTTTAAAGAAAAGTAATAAAAGAAAAAGAGACAAGAACAAAAAACTTAAGATTTCTTGAAAACCAGAGGTAATATGCAATCATTTGTCAGTCTTACATAACTATATCTGTTAATCTGAGCAACAGATTTGATGAAAAAATTGATGATATATCAATCATTTTAATTAACTATTCTTGTTTTGAAAATCTGCAACATATGTTTTGTTGTGTATTACCCTATTTGTTTCTTTGTTTCTGAATTTTGTTCTTGCTTTCATCTTTACTCTTCAAAATAAAATTATAGAAAAAGAATTTATTAAAAAGGCTTTTATCTAGAACATATAAAGAAATGCAAAAAATCAGCCCCACCCCCAGTTCAAAGACTCAATCCACAAATAAGCATCTGGCATAAATATACACTTCTCCAAGGAAGAAATAGAAATGGCAAATAAATATATGAAAAAATGTTCAACATCATTGGTCATTCAAGAAACTCAAATTAAAACAACACTGATATTTCATCTCACCCCAGAAAGAAGGACTACAGCAGGAAGTCAGCCAACAATAAATGCTGAAAAGGCTGTGGACAAAAAGAAACACTTGTGCACTGTTGGTGGGAGAGCAGACTGGTACAACCAATATGGAAATCAGTGTGGAGATTCCTTCAAAACCTAGGGCTGCAGATCCCATTCAAGCCAACTACTTCCCTCCTGGTATTTTTCCAGAAGAACTAGAAACCTCATATCACAGTGATATATGTACACTCATGTTTATAGCAGTGTTATTTGTCATAACTAAATCCTGGAAACTACACATATGCACATCAACTGAAGAATGGATAAAGAACATGTGATATTTTTACACATGGGGGTATTATTCAAATATAAAACAGGATAAAGTTGAGTCTTTTGTTGGTAAACAAATGCAACTAGAGAACATGCTCTTAAGTGAAATAAATCAGACCTGTAATGGAATTTTTTTAAAATGTATTTAATACAGGGTCTCACTACACAGATCAGATTCATAATGATTTTCCTGTTTTCAGCCTCTCAAGCACTGGGATTATAGACACACACCATCATTGTCTCTCTCTCTCTCTCTGTCTCTCTGTCTCTCTCTCTCTCTCTCTTCGTCTCTCTATCTCTGTTTATCTCTCTTTGTCTCTGTCTCTGTCTCTCTCTCTTTGTCTCTCTATCTCTGTTTATCTCTCTCTGTCTCTGTCTCTGTCTCTGTCTCTCTCTCTCTCTCTCTCTCTCTCATCTTATGTATGGGGGCTACAGGGTCTCACTACAGATTGGACTTGTAGTGAATCTTCCTGTCTTTCAGCCTCCCAAATGCTAGGATTATAGGCACATGCCATTATATCCAGTCTCAATCACTGTTTCAGGGTGCCCCAGGGATGAGGCTGGCATGGCATGTTGGGGATGGAAAAATGGAATCTTGAAGGATACAATAGTAAATGGGGAAAGGAACAGAACTTATTCAAAAGGAAATGATTTCTGATTTGGTGAGAGGGAGTACATGAAAGAAATGTGAACAGAATGGTTTGGACAACTGTACTGTGCATTTCTGCTGGTCTATGGAAAGAAGCAGTTAATGC
>NDGM011063497.1:0-10213 GCA_002564305.1 Octomys mimax
CAACAATTTGTTTCCCTCTGGATCCATCTTAGAAAGTTCTCAAAATGCTTCATCTCCAACAAAACAAATTTCAGGTCCCTCAGGGTCAGCCAGGATGATGACTTGTACTGTTGCCTTCCCAGGGGTATCAAGGCTCACCAGAGGAGTCAAGATCTTCTGATTCTCCCTTCTCATCAAGTCTTCTATGTCTGGCAACTCTTTTCGGGGACAAGAAAAGGCAATTCTTCCAAAAGCTGCTGCATAATCAACTGAGCCCTTGATGCCCTGGACTTCCAGCTTAGAGTGGTTCTCAGCATAGCCCAGCAATGCCCTCTGCTTTTCTTCATCTTGTTCATATATGTTCATTCCCAGGAGAGTAGAAAGTAGTTCAGGGATTTCTGAAGATCAGACACTGCTAGAGTTGCTTTTAATACAGAATTTGACTGAGGTAGAACATGATTCTGCAAATAGAATTTATATCCTCCTGGGCTTCAATTTAAATAACTCCTTCAGCAACTTCAATTAGTGGCCACTCCAGTTTTCTGGCATTCTTGACAACTTGGCTAGAAGCAGGTGTAATTCCTACGAAGTCATTGCCAAGCTTGTAGTCTCCAATGCCACAATTATAAGTCAGCTCCATAACAAAATGGTTATCCTTGAGCCCAAATCCCACCATTGTTTTACTCCATTTCCCATCGTCAGGCCCATTACATGCAGCTTTGCACCCTTCTTGAAATTCTTCATGCTACAGAGTCTTCATCCCCAGGACATGCCAAAGGAAATGTGTCATTGGAAGTGATTTCCTATTCTGAACAAGAAATGCAAAGCTCAGCGAGAAGTCATGTCTTCCAAAACCCAAGCATCTTCACCAAACAGCAAGGTAACAGACACCGAACTGTGTCAGATATATTTTAAATTTTTTTAACTTTATTATTGTATTTCCCTATACCATAGGGAATGTGCTTCACAGAAAGATCTAGAAATTTCTTAGACTTAAATGAACAACCACCCTATGACCCAGTACTTCTATTCCTACAAATTTACACAAAAGAAATAAAACTTGTAATCCAAAATAGAATCATAGAAGAATGTTCATAAAAGCTTCATTCAAAATAGCCCAAACTTGAAAACAACTCTATGTCCATTAACAGGAAAATAGGAAAATGAATTTTGACATTTTCAAGCAGTATAACAATATTACTTAGTGAAAGAAATCTGCATTAGAAAGTATGTGGCTTAAAACTGAATTTATATTATTCCTTTATAAATAGGCAAAATGAGTCCAGGGATATAGCTAAGCAGCATAAGTGCCTGCTTGGCAAGCACAAGGATCTGAGTTTGATCCCCAGTACAGAAAAAAAGGCAGAATTAACCTAAAAGAAAAAATACAGGGCAGCGATAAACTCCTTGGTAGTGTTGAAGATAGAGGTATGATTGACTGAGGAGTATGAAGTAAGGCAAATATTCCATATTTTGATTAAGGTTTGCATTATACAGGTGCATACATTTGATGAAATAATCAAATGATGCACCAACTCCAATATATATAAATTTTACTTCAATAAGAAGCCATAAGTAAATGTCATTATTTATAATATAAGCAGTGTTACATACAAAAATTGATATAATTAATGTTTGCAAAACAATACAATGTATTCTGTATTCTGAATTGTCTAAGTATGAAGAATACTCATGTACAATTCCACCTGAATCATGAAAAATAATATAAAGAAAATTTTTATAGCTAATGAAAGAAAAAAAGTACAAGCGTAAGTATTATTCATGAAGTTCAACTTTTCTCTGTGCTTGACAATTCCCTTAAAAGAATGAGGAAAACTTATTTACCTTCCTCTAAAATTTGATTCTTTTCTTATGCCTTGATTGAAATCTTTTATATCTGCAGTTACTTTGAAAAACGTTTATGTTACTATCTGATTTATCACCTTAATGTGCTCTCTTCACAGAACACTTACTGAATTATTGTTTTAAATTTTTAAATTCTGAGTGCAGTTGTTTCATAGGTCTAATGACTCTCACTTATAGTGAATTTTCCTTGTAGATTAAATTATATATCAAACTCACTTTTTATTAAGTATGATTAACAAAGAAAAATATAGTTAGGGCTAAACATCATATTTGAGATATATATATTGTGAAATTCATACTACAAGCAAGCTAACTTACATCCATCAAATCATCACATCAGGTAACCAAAAATCTCACCTTGGATTAGAGTATCATTCTAATCCTATCTCGTTTCTTCTCTATAAATGGTCCTAAAGTTCAGAATCCTGATTATCAAAATAGAATAACTGCTGAACAGCAAAAAGCTTTCAATTGTTCATCAAACTTCACTTACCCTCTACATATTAACTCCCATTTCCACAAGCTCTGCAATTCTAGTGTTTGGTGACAAGAGAGTGTTTATGATTTTAAGGTTTATATTGCCATAATTTGAAGTCACTCTTTGTATACATGTTGGTTATCACTCTTTGTATACATGTTGGTCTGGTCTTACAACGTAATTGACTAATGTCATCAATAGTTTACATAACACTTCCTTTATGGTAATAATTAGTGCATGGTGAATGCATGATTTTCATTGAAAATTGAAAATAATTCATAAAATGTAAATGCTATGTTAAAAATAACAATCGATTTTTAAATTTGAGGTCCTAGTTAGGTCTCACAATAAATTGTGAATTAGGTAATGCTAGTCTATTTAGTACACTACATGGTATAACTTTATCACATAAAATACATTTTCCAAATTCAGACATCTAGCAGTTGATTTAATTTTCAAAGACCTCCCTTCATTCTAGAATCTACAATACTATATAAATTATTAGAATGAACTAAAACCGGAAGAACTGAACAAATGAATAACTAAAACATGAATTAACAGAATTTTTTAAAAATAATTTTTTGAGAGAAAATAGCAATGAGACAGTTTCAAAAACAATGAGTTCCAATAATTAGTATATTACATATAGTTGACTTCTTAGTGGTTATTCATAGTACAAGATGTAGACATGATATGCTGTCTACAAACACTTCTATTTTATTTTATTTTATTTTTATTAATTTTTTTTTCTTGCGGAACCGGGGATTGAACTCAGGTCCTTGCACTTGCCAGGGAAGCACTTACTCCACTGAGGCATCGCCCTGGCCCCTACAAACACTTTTAGAACAAATTGTTCTCATTGAATTAAGAGAAAGTAGCTGTATATCCATCTTAAATATTTTGAATATACAGATACAAAATGGTCCTTCATTTGTATCTCCTTTTTTTGATTAGTTTTCTCAGAGAAGCGTATTCCATTGTTATTTAAATATTCTAGGTGCATGAATTCAGCAAAATGTTCCAATATAGTCCAGTAGTCCATAATAGTAGTGGGTTTTCCATAGTACTTGCAATGTCAGAAGTTGTTGACTTGACCCTTTTAGAGATCAGCATATTAATATGGCTTTACTTTGTATACTTTGTTTTTATACTTTGCTGCAGGATGGTTAAGACCAAGATAAAGCAAGAACTATATAACAGGAAATGTAACTTTTGTATGTGACAAGGTCAGGCAAATGCCCTCATGATTTATCCTGAAAACCTGTACCGCAGTTTGTAGATACTTTGTCAGTGTCAGCCATGTGGCTGAGTCATGGCCATTGCTTGACCAATTTGCTATCTCTGAAAGCCTGAAGAATGTTTTCTCTCCATATGACTCTCCTTAGGCACACTCCCCATCACTGATCACTTTCCTCTGTGACCCATAATTTCTTTGATCAGAAAATTTGGGGCAAAAAACTGAGTTACATGATGTTACACCACTGGCTTTTCTATGTCCTGAGTCTTCACTGAATTAAAACGCTAGGGTCAAAATGTTGGCTGTCCTTGAATCTCTCCTTTTTCTCTAATTCTTGGACTGGAAATTTAGGTTTTTAACCCTTCAGAAGAAAAGCTTATTATTATTACCCTGCAACATAGGCAATTGAGCTTAACCTCATGATCTGTCTGAATATCAAATTTCTTAGACATAACATGGAACAGGTATTTTCCATTAAGTATTGAGATGTTAAACTTTAACTCCCTACAGTATGTGAAGAAAGAAAATAAATGAATAAAAAATATTATAAAATGGGAATAAACAATTGCATATTTTTGCACAGAAATTTAGAAATCTAACCATATACAGCATTGAAGCAGAGCAGTCCCAGGACATGTTTTTTTTTTTGTTTTCATTTATTACTTTTTTAAAACAGAAATTTACTTGAAACACAGTATGGCAGTAATTGATATGATGTGACAAGCATTAGGTATTTAGAAGAATGACAGGCTTTCCAAGAATGCCCCTAGTATTCCACAATATTATCTTCAGTGCAGTTGCTTAGTTCACAGTTGTCAGCATATACAGTTAGTTGGGGTGATAATCCTACCAAATGACTGCAATTTTCAAAAACATGCTGAAGATTCTCAAGATCATTGCCTTAACCATCTTGTGCATATAAACACATGGATTTGCCCCTGTCATGTTTTCTAGCTCTTCTCCTTGTCCTCTCTTCGTTGTCTAATCCTTCAGTTCTCACTTTCCTTCTAATTGTGTTATACATTTCTATTTTTATTTCTTCTTCTGAATTCTTATACTAGGAAGAATATAAGATATTTATATATGTGCATCTGGTATATTTCACTTAGGAGTATATCTTCAATTTGCATCTACTTAAATATAAATGCTTCAAGTTTATCAATCTTTATAGCTGAGTAATAGTCCATTATTTAAAAATACATCTTTTTCATCCATCCCTCAGGTGACAAGCATCTTGATTGCTAGCAAGATTTGGTTATCACAAATTATGCTTCTATAAACATATGTGCACATATATCACTATGATATGGCGTTTGGAGTTCCTCTAAGAAAATTCCCCATAGAGGAATAGCTGGTTTGAATGGGATTTCCAGTTCTAGTTTTTTAAGGAGTATCCACACTGATTTCCATAATGGTTGCAACAATCTACATTCCCACCGTCAGTGGAGAAGGGTTCCTTTTACCGCACAACCTCTCCAACATTTGTTGCTGGTTGATTTCTTTATTAAAGACATTCTTTCTAGGGTGAGATGGCATCTCAGTGTTATTTTAATTTGCATTTCACAGATGGCTACTGATCTGGAACATTTTCTCATATATTTATTCACTTCTTTAATTCCATCCTCTAAGAAGTGTGTGCTCATCTTAAAAGCCCATTTCTGGATTGGGTCATTTTCTTTAATTAATTTTATTGAGAAACAGATAGCAATGTGATAGTTTCAAAACCAATTAATAGGAGAATTTAGACATTTCAGCTGTAATATCCAATTTATTCCATCCTAGTGTCTTCTGCACTTGTTCTGGGTAAGCTTATGGCTTGAGATTGCATTTTGCTCCTTCTCTTTATCTGTTGGTATGGCTCTTTCCTCTAACCTTTGGTGTAGAGCTTTGGTGCAGTTATGGCCTTAGCATCTACTGAAATTCAGATGCAGATCTACAAAATTTGAATTCATCCAGTTGTGCCTGGCTTGGGTCTGGATGCTGTGCTCATCTTCTTCCTGCTACAGCCCTTGGAAGTGAACCTGTTGTGCCCCTCTGGCAATATGTTCCGCTCATGGATTAACTGGATGGTTCTGTTCCCTGGCCTCTCTGCAGAGACTACAGCTGCCGTTTCACCCCCTCCCTGTATGCGAGGCCTGGGCTTGATCTAGAGGGGTGGAGAGGTCCAAGAGTGTGGCAGTAGTTCTCACTCACTCACCTGGCCTGGGTCCAGAGGGGACCAATACGTGCAGGGGAGTGCATAATTTCTCCCATACACTCACCAATCCTGAGCTTCAGCTGGTTATGGAGGGGTCCTGAAAACGCGGCAGAATTCCTCACTCACAAGCCAGGCCTGGGCTGAGTCTGGAGGGATGGAGGGGTCTCTTGAGCTTGGTGGAAGCTCTCACTCCCATGCCAGGCCTGGGCTGGGTCCACAGGTGTCCACAAGGTGCAGGGGAGCGCAGAAGCTCTCCCACACACTTGCCCAGCCTGGGTTTGGGCTGGGTTTGGAGGGGTCCTGAGAGCATGGCCGAAGTTCTCACTCACAAGCCGGGCCTGGGCTATAGTCTTTAAATGTCCATGAAACATTGCTGTCAAAGATGGTATTTTCAAACTCCCCTATAACAAATGACTGCTGTGGAACATAAATTGTTCTTCTGTACATTTAAATATGCCAATATATTTCCAGTAAATATTGTAGACTCAGACAATATATGTTTGGTATATAAAGACCTCACACTATGGCAAGATACTAGTATGTTTAGAATACAGTTAAGTGAAACCTTAACCCTAACAACAACACCAAAGAAATAATATCAAAAGCAGAGGGAAATAGTACATTTAAATCATTAATCAAGAAGTTATTTATTGTACCCAAAAGAAAAAATAAAAAGAGGTCAAATATTCAGCAACAGATTCATGGTTAACAATATTGTCTTACATTCATCCAGTGGACTACAATGCAGGTGTAACAAGAATATAAAGTGAAATAAATATTGGAAAATTCTTGTTGAATTGAAAAATAGAAAGATAAAAATCCAAGAGTACTCATAATTGGTTATAACTATATGGAAAAGTGCTGAAAAGTTATACACCAATCATACTAATAGTTTTGGATTTATTAAAGATAATAGAACTGCTATTGGGGAGCCAAGTTTCTCTATTCTTGGTTTTTAATAAAATGCTAAGATTAATATAATATTTTATAAATTTACATATACAGTAACATACAGTTTAGCACTTTGTTCAAGTACATATAAGGATGATTCTATAAGATAATAACGAATCTGAAAAGTTCTTACTGTCTAGTCTTTTTACTGCCCTTTTCTATGTTTAGATACATTTATGTGCATAGTACTTCCTATTGCATTTCAATGACCTGCTGAGCTCAGTACAGTAATATGCTGTACAGTTTAGTGGGTTAGGAACAGACATTACAGTGTACAACCTAAGTGTATAAGTGGCAGGCTACACTAGCTAGTTTGCATATAAGTACACTCTACTATGTTTGTACAATAAAATTACCAAAAACAGATTTTTCAGAACAATTCTTCATGTACTGTTAAGTGATCTGTAGCTATATTATATATTTACACACTGTTTGACATTTCAATTTCTATTAAATTTAAAATGAGCCACAACATGTCAAAAACATCCTTTTTAAACTTCAATATCAACTATTTGCCATCTTCATTTCTGTTCTGTGAAGAACCAAGGATCCTGGAGACCAGCTCTGCTTTTGCTCTTTCCTCTTGCTCACCTTGCCCTCCTGTTAAGGTCACTTGGCCTCTTGCCTTCCCCTATTAAAAACTCACACAATGCTTATGGTCCATACCAAATATCAACATCCTAGTAAACATTTCTTCATTCCCTCACCTGATCCTGATCACTTGAATTTTACTTGCTTTTAACCTTGGCAGAACCACTTATACTACAAAGAAAATGAGTCCTAAGTCAACCTGACCTTGAAACAAAATGATATTCTTGAAACTCACTATTTTTTGTTGTTGGCTTGTTTGGGTCTTTTGTTTTGTTTTTCTTTTTTATTATTTTTGCCTTGGTTGGAGTTCACTTTTTTCAGGAGCTCAATAAATCTGCCTCTTTCACAATCTTTATAAGCCACTGTTTTTTAATAATAGGAACTAATTCATTGCATAATTTTTGTAAGTCTTCATTTATAGTTTAGCTTTTCAATTTATTTTTGTTGTTTCTAAATGTCCATCTCTGTTAGCTTTAGGGATCTATTTTAGCGGTCATCAGAGCTCTGCAAATATCATCCACTGTAAGATGCAAACATTGGTGGACTGTGAATCACACCATCTCATGATGATCTGCTGATCTGTGTGCACTATCCTCCAAACCTGGGACCAGAAATTTTCTCAGTCACCAGTGTATTCCCAGAAAATACACGAGAAAACTGAACACACATTACAACACGGTAAAATCAGCTGGATTCAGATTGGTTGAAGTAGTTGGTCCTTTGCAGAGTCTAATTCTCAGGACCACAGGTTTGCAAGAATGACCGGCAAGAAGCACAAGGGCCTGAGTTCAATCCCCAGTTCTGAAAAAAAAAAAAAGAATTACCAGCAAGACCTATTTTTGCGATAAATATCTTATATGGAATAAACCTTAGTTTTAAAAACTGACAATATCAATTCAGTGAATATTTTAAATAAAATGTCCCCAAAGCACAATTTCTAACCTTGAAATTAACAATCGCATTTAATGTATATGTTTATGAACAATTTCTGATTAAACACAAAGCAAGAACAGTTGGGCATTCCCCATTTCCTCAAGAAAGGTGTTTATATGATTCTTCCCATGAGACCAACACATTCATGTGATCAAAGTCCCTTGGGGTAGTAAGTTGGTCCTATAGAGGGTAAAGTTGCCCCTGTGTCGTGTTGAAATTCCTACACTCACTCCTCACCCATCCCATCTTCCTCCTTTTTATTCCTTTCTTTTTCTTTCATTATTGATCACAGAGGTGTGTGTTAGTGCTCAGCACATGGTGACGTACACTAGGAGATACTCTGCATATATCAAATTGAGTTGTAAATAAATACATTGATTACTAAATAAAGCCTAACTCTTAGGAAAGCAAAGCTCTTAAATTTAGGAATATACTAAAATGATGAATGAAGTAAAGGAACTAAAATTTTTAAAAGAATAATTTAAAATGTGTTCTTGTGTATTTGCCTCAGACATCACACTGATCCTTTCTTTAAAGTATACAATTTTAAAGAACTGCATTGGCAAAGAATTTACAGAAATTTATTTTACATTTTCCCCCCATCTTTCTTTTGATTATATTCATTGTATTGACAAAGATACTCACAAGTACCAAAATCCCAGGAAAACTGCTAATAGTTGATAGAAGTAGAAGCATCTACTTCTCTCAAAGAGCCACACTGCATAAGATTAAAAGTGGTTTTAAGTATTCCAGAAAATGCAGCTCCCTCAACACAATCAGTTCATCAGCCTAATCCATATTCAGGATTTTCAGAAATAGTAGCTTTCAGTTTCCCAGGCATCTACGAGTCTGCAATGTACTTTGTGCAATGAAATAAAACATATTTTTAATATTTGGCCAAGACTTAAATCCTCAAGAGCCAAGATTTCAGAGCAAATATTTCCACATTAATTGAAAATTTTATTGTCAAATATATTTCATGGTTTATTCATGTAGAGTAGTGCTTCTTGTCTTCCTCCATTCATTCTGATGATTTCATGGAGCAGCCAGAGGCTATTTTCAAAATTGGGGTGACATTTAAAATCAGGGTGACATTGTTTTTCTCACATGCACAAATAATAATTTCTTCCTTTATGCTGAATGTCTTCTCCACTGGGTGATTTTGCTGATAATAGTGTCTCTCCTGTATAGCTCACAGGATAGTTAGGAGGATTCACAAAAAGATAATGCGTGCAACGTGAATTTGCCAAATAAACTGTAAATAATTTTATAAATATAATAGATTATTATCATCTTTATTTATCCAAAATAATGCTCAAGAATCAAGGTCTCATGTATCCTACTTGAGGATATTAATTTTTAACTACATACAGAAAGAAGAGAGACTTCCCTTCACTAAGCTATGCTGCTGAAGTAAGACAAACTGCTTTCAGTTCTAATCACAACCCTTACTTTATGTTCAACCTGGTATAAGTTATGTAACCAATCTAAAATCTGATATTTTTAATTTATAAAATAAGGAACATAAATTACTTCAATTGGATTGCTATATTAATAAGTTAGATAATGTAGATGAAGTGATAATTGTAACTATGCAATCACTCATTAGTTATTATTTCAGTAGAATACAAATACTACAAAAGAAAAGGCAGTATCTGTCATGCATTCATTCATTCATTCACTCATTCATTGAACAAGTGTGCAGTGATGAAGTCAGGCCAGGTCCCTGCAAAGCAGACATTGAACAAGTAATTTCAGTAACTTTGGAGAGGAGCCAGTACACCAAAGAATCAGAAAGTGATTAACCACATGGAGCTACAGTTGTGCAGAGCTAGTAGGAGGTTCTTTAGAAGTCTATCTACAAGGATGACTTTTGGGCTAACACCAGAAGGGGGAGAAGGTGCAGGGAACATGTGCCAACCATGCAAAATTTTGAAACTAGAGCAGTTTGAACAGAAACATTAACAGTTGTAATACACCT
>NDGM011063499.1:0-22362 GCA_002564305.1 Octomys mimax
TTAGGTCACCCCAGTTACCTGCTTCTACCTCTGTACTGTGAGGATGCTCCTGTGGGTCTCAGCTTTGTTCTGGACTCCACTGAGTCCAGCGCTAGCTTCAGTTCACTGGGTCTATATCTACAAAACTTCAACTTGACTGGTAGGATCTGGGTTGGGTCTAGATGCTGTCCTTCCAGCTCAGCCCCATCCAAGTGGACTACTGGGCCCTGCTGGCTGCCTGTCCTGTGTCTCATTCCCAGTAGGCCTGAAGTAAAATATTTTGAGGTAATTAGAATCACATAGAAGAGTGAATACATAGAACAATTGCACTATAGTTAATAGTAGAGAATAAAAATTTACATAGATATTTGAAAATACCTTTTTTAAAAATTAAAGAGTAATGAAATTCAAGGAAATAAGAATGATTTTAGTTGTGGAACTTCTTATATCTTTCAAAATTATTTCATAATCATGCATTTTAATCTCTGAAAATTATATATATTTTAAATGTCCTAAAGTACATAAGTTTACTGAAAGATTTGTCTTCATCTGATTTAGCCACAGTATTGTTTTCACAACTTAAACAGTAAACATTGAAAGAGCATGCCAGCATTTCTAATTTAGAGCACAATATCTGTGACTCAACATGCAAGATGGACCAGAAAGTACATCTATGGTGAAGAAGCATCTAATAAGAAAAAGATTAAATATGTCTATTGAATTTGAAAGTGTAAAAATTATAAATTTCTCACACCAAGAAAGTTTGCCAAAAGAAGACGTAGAATTCATTATTATATAAGACAAAGGTGTTAACTGGAAGTTCACAAATAAAGACATCAGGCGTTTAGTTCTATAAAGTTAAAATTTAAAGCCAGGTTAAGTTCTGGAAGAAGTAGTTAAAGTACATTAGAGTTTTTATAACAGAAACCTTTGAAAATTTTTTAAACATATGTACAGGTTTGGAGAGATAGTTCAGTGGTCTAAACACATTCCTGGTAAGTGCAAAGACCCAAGTTCGAACCCTGGTATCACATGTCTGCTGGCCCTGAACGTGGGAGTGGTGTCAGAAGCCTGAGATCACAGTGCTGGGGGGCTGAGACAGGAGGATCACTATGAATCTGAGTTGTGCAGTGAGACCCTGTACCAAATGAATAAATAAACAAATATAACAAAATAAACATGTGAATAAAAAATTACTGAGTAAAACAGTAAAAAATTAACATAGAGAACTAGTAAGAAAAATGTAAAGGATATATCAGATACCAATAAAACAAGATTCCACAGAACAAATGAAATGGTTTTAAAATCATTGGCCAAAGAGATGGAACTGACAGATAACTTTGTTCACTGAAACAAACAAACAAACAAACAAAGCAATGACCACAGTGTGCAGTGTTGGGAGGGGACAGATGCTTCTCAAACAAAGGGTAAATTCATAAATATTGAGCCATTTGTTAAGTTTATTACACAGAAAGAGCATGCTAGTAATATATTTTCACCACTCAACATATGGTTAGTATCACAAGCAAGAATTAGTTAAGTTAAAAATGTATAAGTAGGAGAGATTAAATATTATCTTAAGTTGTTAAATGCAGGGACCTATAGGATTAATATCGTTNACCTGAGTTGTAGTGGGTGGAGCATTCTAGCCTCTTTTTCTCAGTGTGTGAGTTGAAAAAACTGTGTATGCCTATAATTACCTGTCAAAGGAGAAGGGAGCACATAACAATAGCAATAAAAATGTAATTTACTTTCAATCTTTTTCTCTACATATACTGCCAAATAAAGAAATTGTTGACAATTATTACATTTCAGTAGAGCTGGATTTGTCAGTATGGACTCAAATGAACAAACCTCATTTTGAAGTCAAAGTACTATGTATCCAGACTTAAATTTGCTAAGTTCATGCGAGCCATTTTCTTGTATATGCCTATACAAGTAAATTATTCATAAAACTGAATTTTTTGTGTTCCTCATTGACTTATAATAAAAAATAAAGATCATAACAGCAAACTTATTTATATTGAAATATCTATTCAATATTTTTTTAAAAACTGATTTGGACCAAGATTTAGAAATAGGAACTATATTTACCTTCAAATCTTTGTCAGATATAAACCCAGACAAGATCAAGGGAAAGGTTTTTAAAAATTTACATGTCAGACAACCAGAAAAATGATGTATAAGAAAGAGCAAACAAATGAGAGAAGCTATGCAATGATAGAAACTTAGTACCGGGGAAGACTGTGTAGCTTCGGCAGAAGTTGGAGAATCTCAAGAAAAGTCTTCAAGATTCCTCCATTGCAGTGGACATGGAAGCCTGGAGCAAAGAAATCTGCTTGGTTCTGTAGGAAAAAGTAACAGAAAGAGAAGATAAGTACAGAAGGGTGAATGGAGATCAGAAAATACTCCATAATGTTAAGTGAAAAAGCAAACATCACATGCTAGACAGGAAGAATAACCTACCAGAAATGACTTAACTATGATTCTGTAAGTTTGTGAACTATGATTAGAAATGATGCTTGCAGATAGAGCTTGATAAAGTAACAATTTAAGCTGTGACTCCTGAAAGAGCCACTGAAATAAAGCAGGAAATATGTATAAAGAACACATCAGCAAAGAGAATGAAAAGCTAATACATATCTCCACTTTTTACCAACACAGAAATAGGATCAAACGTGTTTATTAATTTTTTTGCTTTAAGTCAATTTTTAAAATGATGAAGCTATGAAACAGTTTTTGAAGACAGTCAGTATCAGCAAGTGAAGAATGCTGGCCTCTGTGAGAAGTGAATTAACAAGTCCTCAAAGTGGTGCCACTTCACACAAGACAACAAAGTCTTGTTGTTAGGGCTGAGATATAAAATACCCACACAATGACTCATGTTTGTAGAATAGGACTGCACTCATTCATGGATTGAGTTAATGGTCTGGATAAGGTGTCATGGTGCAGATGGGTCCATAGGGTGTGATTTACAGGAGTACATTCTTTCTGTTGGATTCTCCTCTTCTCTCTATTTCCTAGATGCCAGGAGTTGAGCATCTTTTCCTCCATGCTCGCTTTCCTCTTTCTGATGCCTTGGAACAAGCTAAACTTGTGATAAAAATTGTGACCCAAAAGATCTTCTTCTCTTTTTATTTGCAGTTGCCATGAATTGTGGCCTGGTGATGGCAAAGTGGCAAAGGTAGATTTCGGTACCAGGAGTGAGGTAAATTCTATGATTACACCTGTACATTTGGTTTAGAACTCATCCCATGTGGTGCAGGGGAATGAGTTGGGAAGGTGTGGAGATGCAGCTTAAATAATCCCTACAATGCCATAAACAGAACTTTGTGGGAAATATTGATAAGAGCTCAAGGACAGAATGCTGACAGGACTAAATGTTAAACCCCAGGCTCAGGAGGTTTTATTTGGAAACCAAAGCATCAGTCCACTTGAACTGTATACTGTGCTTGTCATGCTCTTGCAGAAAATTAGTCTTCCTTTTGGCAGTCCTGAGATGCTGAGAAAATAAGATTAAAGAAATAATTATTTTGGTCTACAAATTCTTAAAGCAGCCCAGTGTTCAGGTGATCACATGCATATTTTTGGCTGCTTGTGTCCAGAAAAGATGAAAATCAGGAGCAAAGGTAAAATTTGAAAGTTTTCTAGTTTCATCAGAAAGAATATGCATGCAAAGTTGGTAACACAGAGTTCGAGGTTGCTAAAAAGTTTAACATTGAAAAGAAGTCAAGAACTTCGTATTAGAATAGGAGGAAGAATGGCTTTCAGACACGTCAGTAATCTGTAAGACTCAACCATTCACAGGCTATCGGGCACAAAACGGAACCACTCTCATTTGAGAAGAAAGACCTCACACTGAAGAAGGACCACCTAACAAAGTCACTGCTAATCCTTTTAGGCAAGTGACTTTCCACAATCCAAATCCCATGTTTATCACAAGAGTTCCAAATCCATTAAAAAGGAATAGTAAGGTGTTGGTTATAGGAAAAACCAACAGACAAAAAAAAAATCAGCTCATATATTCACAACTTTGTCTTAAAAGAAAACACGAGTATATGAGTGCCATACGTGTGTTACCTCTGACCTCGGTAATCAGGTGCTTTGATTCATCCCATAAAGTTTAGCCATTCAGGCAATCAGTGGGCTCTTTTATGGCCTGTGGAAAAGCTTGGAGCTATCTCTATGGCGCTGCTTTTATAGACATGTGAAAGAGCTCTAGATTCAGAGAAGCTCCTATTCCTATTTCAAAGGAAGGCGTGGGAGCCCAGGCAATGTTCTGAGAGGGCAGAGCCGACACCAGAGTGCAGCCTAAGTGAGTGGTGTTCCCAGGAAGTGAGAATGCCAGGAGTGTGGAACCAGTGTGGAGGGAAGCAGCAATCAGTGAGATGAATCATTCCAAGAGAAAGAACATGAGGGCTACACCTGGCAACAATGCAGGGCTGGGACTACCATCCCCTCTGGAAGTCCATCTCAACACAACCTATCCCTGGTGCTAGACATGGAATTACAGAACTTATTTTTTGCCCTTCCCTTTGCAGTTTTGGTCTTGCTATTGTACAAGTGTCTACTATGTTATTTCTCCCTATTGGAAACAAAACGTTTAACTTGTGCCATTTTACCTCAGAAATGTTTATTCCCACTTTGTTTTTTACAGGAGCTCACAACTAGGAGATTTTCTTCCATTTCAGAAAGACGCTGTACTCAGTTTTTTGAGGACTGCTGAAATGCTAAGACTTTGGTGATAATTCATTTTGGTGATGAAAATTCATTTAATCATCACTCAGAGATGATTTTTTTTACAAATAAATTTTTTACAAATAAATTCACATGAGTCTTTTAGTGACTAGGAGAAGAATGTTATGGTGTTGTCTAGAATGCCTGCCAACTGTTTCCTATACTCAGAAGCAGGCCTCCTGGAAGGTGATCAGGGCACGGTGGCACACCACACATTCAGAGATTCATCCATTCATGCTTTGATACCTGAATGTGATTTTAAAATTTATCAGAAGAGCTGTTTACCATGGTGTATAAGGATAAGATCTCCTTCCTCAGCTCCTTCCTTGCTTTTCTGATTCCTGCCTAACATTGAAAGCTCGAGCTTCACAGGGACATATAGAACTCTAAGATTTCACCCTATGGGTATGCAGCTAAATTCTAATGATCACAGGGGTGTAGAATATATATAAGGCTGAGAAGAGAACCCACAAAGAATGAGAAGAAATGATATCCACACTGAAACACATCTGCAAATATTACCTGTTTCCATCAGCCAGACTGAAAAAAAACTCATAACTCATGGGATCTTGGATGTGAGAAAGAGCATTCAGTTCTCAGGAATAATTAGATTCAGACTCAGCACTGCCACTGCAACACACAGTAAATCATAAATGCAATACTGAAGTGAAACTGTTCTTAAATAATTAAACATTTTTCATAAAAAAGTTCAGGACTAAAGATTTCTCATTAAAATAGATGCAAGTGAGAAGTCAGCTGAAGAGCATCTCTAAATTACAGAAAAACAAAACCTCACAACCTAGAATTATATAGCCACTAAAAATGCCTTTTCCAAATAAAATGAAATAAAATATTTTGAAAACTCTATGAAATGCTTGCCATCAGAATCACCAAAAGAAAAATCATTTTTTCTATTCACTGTTTTTGAGATATCAAATGTGATGACTATTAATACCAAGCAATTGACCAGTTTTCTGTAGTCACCAATTTGTATAACTACCCAAAGCTAGGACACCCTAGTAGGTTCAAATTGCACCATCACTAAACTGGTCCTCCTTTACAGATTTCAGTCACAAACAGTAAACCTCAGAGTTAACCATGTCTTCCTTTGACATTAGACAATGCCGCTGACCTTTCCAGGTCTAATAGCTTTTTAGCACAATTTGAAAATCTGAAGAGCATACATCATTTCTTATGCTTACCGATTTATCATAATAAATATGACTCAAGAATATTTAAATGTAATATATCAGCAATGCAAGACATGATGGGCTGAGAAGTTTAGTTTCTATATGGTCTTACCACATGTATTTGTCATAAACACCTTAGATTCATAAACTTCTGAAATGTATTTTTCAGAGTGCTGAAGGAACAGGCTTTCAAATTGCCTGGGCCTATGACTGAGTGGGTGAACAGAGGGAAACATTGTTCTCCATGGTTCTGGGTGAATGGGATACACCAAGACTCTTTGCTCGTAGTAAATCTTTCCAGAAGAATGACACCTTTATGCCTTCAAGACTGTATGTGTAGTCTTGCTGGCTGTTAACATGTTGTCCAGGCATCTTTCAGTTTGTTCTAGTCAAATCAAAAATACATGGTTTCTTTTTCATGACACTATTCTCTTCAGTAACTGCACCTTCTTTCTCCAAATTTCTCATGAACTGATTTTCTGACTGAGATCCAAGGTTTTAAAATCTTTCTGCTTTCTCACCAGTCGAAATGGGACTAAAGACAGGCAGCTGTACCTACGCCAAATCCCGAAGATTAGAATGTTTTGACCTTGCGCCCATCAAGTGAAATAGTCAGTCCATCACTTCTAAGCTCAACCTCACACAAAGTTTTCAGGTGCAGGAGAAATAGCAGATGAATTCCTTTTCAGAATGTAATTTCATGATCTTGTGTTCAATTCCCATTAAAATTCTTATTTTCTTCTGAAGCCTCATGCACCTGGTCTTTATTGTTTTTTGCCTCTCAGCATTCTGCACTCCTAAGTTTTCACCAGAATTGCCCTGGACTTCATCAGGCATCTTCAAACATTTTCAGTTTTTCTTCCCAAGAATCATCTGTTAAGGTTTCTGGCCTACATGATCAGTCATAGCCGCGGGGATGAACCCAATTATCAGTACAATTTTTAAAAATATTTTTCAGCTGTCTTGTAGCTGGAATAAAGTTTCTGACAGACACAAACAACTTAAGGGACAAGTTGATCTTGACTCATCATTTCAGAGGTGTCAGTCCGTGGTCAGTCTGGTCCAAAGTAGAAAGTTCATGAAAGGAGGGAGATGAAGAGGAAAGCTGATCAGCTCATGCAGTCTGAGAGAAGGAAAAGAGGACTGGAGCATGAGAGAGGCTGGCCCGCAAGCCAGATGCTCGGCAAGGTCGTGCCCCCAGGGCCTGCCAAATGCACCCAGAAACATGTTTCTGTAGTCACCCAGGCATGATACAAGCCAACCAAGTGGAGAGTGAAGATAGACTCTCACGTTGATTTTCTGCACATGTATTTCTGAGTGTTTTCACTCTTCTATCATGTTCTATTTCTAATTTCATTCTATTGTAGTTAGCATCAAAATCTAGTACGTTTTCAGTCATCTTAAATTTGTGAAAATGTGCTGTTATCTACTTGGAGAATATCCAGACTTCAGCTAAGAAGAATGTATATTCTTTTGATTGGGGGTGAAATATTCTATTATTTTGTTATGTACATTCACCTATGCTGTTTTGATGGGAAAGTTTATTCCAGTATGTAATGCAGAAAGCACCTATGCTTAACGTAATGCTCTATAATTAATTTTCAAACTAAGCGCTATGCACTTATATTTTTTTCAGCTAGAAATTTTATTTGTTTACTATTTTCAAATTTGACAATTGTTTCATACAAGCTCAATCTTACCTTTGGTTTTATTTTTATTACTTATTACTTTAGATGGTTAGGCTTACACATACAATTTTCTATCACATTCAATATTAAAGTATGATTTATTTTTTCCAATACACTTATACATTCTCACTCCTAATTAATTCATTTTTCATAAATTTTAAGGTTCTGATTCTGTGCCTCTCTTCAGTAAGGCTATTTCTTAGGTTTCTATTTAGCCCACGCTGCCTAAGTTGTGTGGCTTCTCAACAGCCTTTGTGTTCTTTTTCTACTGTCCAGTGTTTGTATGCTAGTTTCTTAAATCATATAACCTGCGGCACATGCAATTTCAAAATACAAATGGATGCAAAGCACATACTTAAAGTTAAAATATCTCAGGGGATACATTCATTGTTTCCCAAAACAGTGCAAACAACACTGACCTTGCTTTTCACATGGCCATGGTACTAGCCAGAAATTATTTTTTCTTCTCAGAGTCCTTAAAGGCAGTTCAAGTATCACAATCCCAGGGCCTTATCTCTGGTCCTTCCATAATCATTAATACCAAGGCCCTCACCCTTACCAAATCCAGTGAGTACAGTTGGATAATGTAAAAATAACAGCTCACTGTAAATGTAAAATTTGTTTCATGTATGTCTTAATTTTTCCATGTACTACTTACAATGTCATATATAATTATATATATAAATCTATGTGTGTGTTCTATGAGATTCCTATTAATTATTCCTATTTAGGAGGTATTAAAATACCGCCCTTCTAATGATTCACATGTATTTTTTTCTCTACTAGATGTGTTTTCCTACCTGAAATGATTAACAAATTTTATTTTTTTACCAATGGTTTTGTCCCTCAAAAAATAAAAATGAAATATTGTTTATTCATTAAAAAAAGAATAATAATTCATTATTTCTTACTGAATAAATAATAGAGGCTAAGCCATGCAGCATTGAAATGGATGTGTGACACGCCTGTGAAAGATGAGCGCCTCATGCACAAGTCAACAACTCCTAGCTGGCTCCCCTCAGGCAGTTCTAACTGTGATTTCTCAGTTTATACAATAGATATATAGGACAAGCTTTCTATATAAACCTAAAGATTGGTGGTCAATTATCCAATATATTCCTACAAAATTTCAAATTGCTGCATCTTCTTTCTGCATAATAACTAACTTTCAATAAAATATCTCATTTTATGATGGTCATTTGATTTTGGCTATAATGCTTAAATTACTTTGATATAAAAATTGTCAGCAATAGAGTCAACTCCCATATCTCAGTCTATGTCTGATAGATTGGACAGCTCTTTGAACCATACTGATGGAAAAACGGACATATATTTGATAGATATCACTTGGAATTATCTCTGTTTCATATTAGCGTATGTAAAATGTTTTGAACTTTTAAGGTCATTCTACTGGCTGGCATGCTAGGAAACATTCTGTAAAAACTAGGTCCATGTCTAATATCCAGTAAAGAGGAATTAACCTCCTGAAGTGTTGTTTTTATAGAAACTAATTAGGCTTTGGGTTGAAATGGTTATTAGAGTTCAATTGCTGCTTCCTACCTCTATCTTTATGTCATAAATTTGGTACTTCCTTGATATTCTCCACAACTTTCTTAGTTTGTTTTGACTCTAGGGCAATTGATGATTTTATTTTCCTTTCACCGATTCACTTGAGGCTGACAAATTGATTTTATGGTGGTGCCTGAACACAGTGAAACATAGGAAGCCAGACATACGCTGCCTCCAGTGAAATTCCAAGAACATCATTATACACAGAAATACCCTTGCTAATGAAAAGCTATCACGGCCTTACTTTTTACTTTCAAGCTTTCTGTGTTTGTATAGATTTTCCCCTGTATGTCAGCTTCATCCTTTAGAAGTCTCTTACGTTTCATCTCCTGGAAAAGGGAGCCAATATTCTTTCCATCCTCTGGAGGCAGAAAGAAAGCTACCTACCGTTCCAGTACATACCATTTCACCCAGTTAACAATTTGGGTGTCTTTGTGTAAACCTTCAACTTTCCCCCTGTAGGAATAACAAAACATATAATGTTCTTTTCATCAAGAAAAGTTTTAGGTAATATAAACTTTTCACTAAATCCTTTAATAGTTTATTCTTTAATTTATTGTGGATATTAAGTTTTTAAGCAAATCGTTCTAGGAATGAGTATACAAAATTTAGAGTAGATGAAGTGAAAAGTCATGATTTCTATGGAAGCTGTAGGCTGACAATTGCAGACAGTAAACAAAGTGACATGCATCTCACTCAAAACTTTCCCACGTTACTCCACAAATGATAGTGCTTCAAAAGTAGCTATTATTAAATAAAATACACTACAATGTGAAAAGAATATGTATGCTATTTTTGAATGAATATTCATTTTTCTAAACATTATAAAATGGAAGTGATTTGTTTATTTTTACATCCTGGTGATTTTGTAGGTAGAAATCCATGTCAGTGTGGACATGGAGATTGTATGAAAGATTTGCACTTACAGTGGTTATTTCTAATTTGTCAGAAGTACATAAATGATACAGCACAGCCTTATTTTTTGAGAAACATACATTTTATACCTCATTTTGTTAATATGTTTGTGGCTATTCTGTTACCTAATATAAAAGTCAATTAATTGAGGTACTCATTTATCTGCTATTCAAGTTCTCAATTTTCTAGAGAATTATATGTAGGGGAAAGGGAGGGGGACAGGAAGAGGGAGAAGAAAAAGGCAGAGGAGGTTACAAATCACATTTTTCCACGATTTGAAAGTACATTCACTGGGGGCTCTACTACCTTCATTTTAATGTTGGACCTGGTATTTAGGTTATTGATATTACATTGTAGAGTGACCTTATCATTTAGTTAGGCAGACTGCTGAATTCTAAAAAATAGTGTTAATAAATATTTGGTGTGCATCCATTTGCAATTATGATAATTCCTGCCTTTTCATTTTGATCTCATAGCAATGTCAACAACAAAGTAAATGGCAGCAACCTCTCATTATTTTCCTAAGACATGAAAGTTTGATGAGCCATTTCTGAGCCATGTAAAGGATTATTGTGTTCTAATATAAATGAAGCTCGAGTACTAGGAAGGAACAGTATCATAAAAGAGGCATGGAAAACTGTAGTCAGGACGTTCACTTATTGTGTGTACTCACTGGAGTATTATATGTATTGTATTCTATCTCCCTATCATATTTAAGCATGCATCTATCTATTGATCATCCATCCATCTATGATAGGTATTATATATCAGGCATAGCTTGAGTTCAGATAATCCCTCTTTACATTTTTGTAGACCTCCGTACTAATTCTCATAGTGATTAAACTCAAATTTGAGATTATGGTAGGCTTTTCATACTTATTTATTATGATTTAGAAAATGTAGGTACTTGGCGTAATTCACCAAACAGAACCAACTGCACACTGAGTAAAGTTATAGGCACTATTGTTTTTGTAACACTGCGATAGAATCTTATAATCTTTGACAAGAATTTGAACCATATCCAGATACTCAAGGAAAAACGAATAACAACTTTAATAACTTCTGCAGTTTTAGAATAGATTAAGTTATCTCATGGGAGGCAGAGATTCTAAAATCAAAATGTGAAACATAGCTGACTATAATTTAAAGTGTGTGGCTTTCGTTGATGTGCACAGCAGCATGTAGAATATGACTTCCTGAAGGCTGTCATCTCTATGCTTCACACAATGTTGTTTCCGCAATGTTTTCTTTAATGTGTTTAATTAGCTTAAAGTCCTATGATGTAGGAGCCAGGGAGGAAGTAGAGTGCCCTGCCTCCTTGCTGTGCATTGTGATATGGCTCTTCAATTTCTCTGTAGGCTCCAATTTCTTGGCCAGAATACCTTTCTCATTCTTTTCTTCTTCAAATTGTTACATTCAAGAGCCCGGATTCCGTATCTTGGAAAGGCGGAGTTATTGCTACTTTCTACTCCAGTACCCTCCCAGAAGCCCCCAAAACTTTTTTTCAAATGTTTTACAAGGCATATGTTTTGAGAAATAAATATGAGAGAAAACAACAAACATCTCTTCTCTTTAATCATAGTACTTTCTACATTCTTTACTTAAAATAATTAAATATGGGCAGAAATGTCTGGAATTATAAGTCCCAATTTTTTCATATGGGAGGGACTTAAAAAGTCTTTTCTATTTGTGATGTATCTAAACTCTTTCTAAATATTTGTAGCATTAACATTGTTTAGATAAATTTCACTCCACCAGATTTAAACTTTCATGGTCATAATAAAGTAATGCCATTTTACTTGTCCATTGTCCATGTGGTTTTTAATCTGATTCCTTGTTTACAGTTACTGAAAATCTAGAATTATATTTGAAAGTAAATAATTTAGTATAATCCATCAATATTAGATATTAGAACAGCTACTTATCGACCCAATAAACCTCCTAGTTCTTCTTATGATATTAACTGTAATTTCATAAGAAACATTTCACATATGGAGGAATACAGGCTTGATATACTTAGTGCTTAAACTTCTATTTTAAAGTATGTACTGAATCACAGGCCAGCCAGATAGCTCAGCTGACTAAAGCACTTGCTCAGGCAGGCAAAAGGTTTGGGGTCCGATTTGCAGCATGCCTTGCTAGCTCCGCCCCTTGGCATGCTGAAACAGAGACTGAGACTGGGTGTGCTAGTGCGCACCTGTAATCGCAGGGTTTGGGAGGCTGAAAACAGGAGGATCACTATGAGTCCAATCTGTGTAGTGAGACTCTGTAGACCCCATACTAAATACATTAAAAATAAATAAATAAATAAATAAATAAATAAATAAAGTTGTACTTAATCAGACGTGATAGGTAAGACAATTCCTCCTTCCGAATGCTCTATAATAAAGGAAGAAGTTAAAGGTAGAGAGATTTGAGTCAATGGTACAGAGCATATATATGTACATGAATGTGTGAAATCAACAGGACAGTTTTTGAGTCTCAGTGAAAGGGCAGGACCCTATGTCCAAGTCCACATCTATGTTGCCATCCTGAGAGTGAAACAAAAGCATTTTCAGTTTGAAAATTTGTGAGCAAGTTTCCCTATTTATGTGGTGAACCCTGGGGCTATTGTCCAAATTGTTAGGTTTTCTTGAACTTTTTATGATAAAACTTAATCACAATGTGATAGTAAATACAGGACCTCTGTTTAATGACCATGATGAGGGAAAGGCCTTCATAAGCAAAGCTGTTGAGATCTAGCTTTTCCATTCTACCTGTGAAAACATGAATGCACAACACACTCTATGACCCAAAATAAGGTCTACCAGACACCACAGCTGCTGTTGCTTGACCTTAAGTTTCTCACCTGACAAATCAGTAAGATATTTTGATTATTTATTAGCTAGTCACTTTATGATATTATTATTAATATTCTTTTTGTAGAGTATCCCCAATGGATTTACAACCATTACATTGAAGCTATTTTGAACTTGATAAAATGTAATTGAAACTTTGGTACTTTTTATGGAGAAGAGCATAGAAACCGCAGGCACTTTAGATGTCTCAATGTAGTTTAAAAATAACCTAACATGCTTTGAAAAGAGGCTCAGGATAAAGATGCCCTGAAAAAAGAAGTCTGTCTGTCTCTCTGTCTAACATCTATCTATCTATGAAAAGAACATAGGCAAGATAAGAATGGACTACATGATTTAAGTTACCTGGAAATGTGAAAGGGTTTATGAAGGATGTTATGGACCAGAGTCTCAGGTTGATTTACCTTGAGGCCTAGTCTCACATTATATAGATGTGATACCTCTATATTGTCATTTGAAACTCTGAAGGACCACTAATATATGAGTGAGGGCCGGCCAAATAGCTCAGCAGGTTAAAGTGCCTGCAAGTAGGCACAGGGCCCAGGGGTTTGATCCCCAGTTCCCCAGTCTTGCCATGTCAGTTCAATCTAGTAGTGAGATCCTGAACACCTTGTAGACCATATATATATATATATATATATATATATGAAATGTAGATTGATCAAAATAGACTATGGCACTTGATTCTAATATTTTCCCAAATCAGAATTACAACACACTAGTATTCAATTATAGGAATTTTATTGTTTTGTATATCAAGAATTACATAGTTATACATAGTTATATAGATCATTTCTTAATTTGCGAATGCAGTTATTTAAATTCAATGCATATATTGAATATTAAATATTGAAGATATTTGAGATGGGAGGTAAGTTACAACAAAGGATTTGTTGTAGACAAATAGTGAAGATTATGTTAAAAAAAATAGAAGGGGACTGGTGAGGTAGCTCAGCAGGTTAAGCACCTGCTTAGGCAAGTGCAGAGACAGGGATTCAATCTCTGGCAGGACATGTGTGCCAGCTACACTCCCAGATACACTGAGCAGGGGACTGAAACCAGGCATAGAATGCATTCTGTAATCCCTGCACTGGGGAGGATGAAAGCAGGAGGATCACTACAAACGTTAGCTGTGTAGTGAGACCCATACCAAATGCATGAAAAATAAAATCAAATAAATGTTAGAAAGGCACAAAACAATACATATTTTTCAGAATGTTTTATCCATAAAGATAAAACATTTGTGTTTGTTTTTGTTTTCCTCCAACATACTTCTACATTTAGAAATGGTAGCCAATTCTTCATCATTGGCATTTACCAACCAATTATCTCAAAACTATCTAACTTCAAATATGTATATGTAATTGCATGATGCAATGCTTTATTGAAATTATTTTGTCATAAAAGTGTTTTATAGGGCCAGGGAGATAGCTTGGTGGTGTATGTGCCTTCCTGGCAAGCTCAAGAACCTGAGCTCAATCGTTGGTATGACATGCCATGCTGGCTGCGTGCTTAAGTGGCCATTGAAACCAGAAGTGGTGACACATGCCTATAAACCCAGCCCTGGGGAGATTGAGAGAAGAGGATCACTATGAGACCGAGCTGCATAGTGAGACCCTGTACCAAATAAAGAAATTAAAGGGGAAAAAAAGCTGTTCTAAAAATATGGTCATTTTTATTATATGAAAGACTTTCTAAATTAACATTTGTCATATCAAGTATTTGCAACATAATCATATAATTAAAAATATTTATTGTGCTCTTTATGAGAAAATTTCCAAGAAATTTTTTCCACTGACCCCTTAAGATCTTATATATGTTCTATTGATATAACATTAAGAAGATATTAACATAAGAAAGTGAAATTTAAAATGATATCAAGTTATGTGAGGTTTCATTTTTACTTTAGTGTGTAAAGGCTGCATGAGAGAAATTTTGCATTCATAATTTCAAAAAAATTTAAATGTATTGAATTTCTAGATTACCTTCAATCATTACAGGCTTCTTAATTTCCATTTCTGTTTTTGTTGAGTTGTATATTTTTCTGGAGATAATCTAATATCATGATTCTATTTTCTATGTAAAAGTTTAAAACAAATTATAGCATTTGACTATCAAACCTAAAGACCAAAATCTCTGTCAATTTCAAAATTTAAACTATGATTACTTGCTGGACATTGTTTAATTCTATCCAAAGAACACAAACTCTAAAGAGAAACATAAATATATGACTGAATTAAGATGAAAATACAGTAGAAACAAGGACAAGAAAGTGAAAAATTACACCAATTACTGTATCCATGTAGCTACAGACAGGATCATTTTTAGACTGCCTAGTTATTTAGAAGAGAGGTCATACAGATTGTTATACTACTAAATAAATAATGACATAGAATACATTAGCTCTGATTTCTGAAGTCTATTTATTACCATCTTTGGGCTTAATAATTTATGTCAAATGAAAATTATTTGTATTTACAAACATTCATTTGCCAATGTTATTTCTGGGGGGCATAATTAAGACTAATTTTGTCTCAAACTTTTCTTTTCCTTATGATAATGATAATATATGAATAAATTTCTTCTTTTTAGGGGTCATATTTTATAAAAGTGAATTTATACTCCATATGCATTACTTCTGTAAAAGGAAGAACATTAACTGGGTGATATGCAGAAATTTTCAGCTTAGTATTAGTTCTACAAATAAAAATAAAATCAGGATTTACTAAGTGAGGACTAAGTAAATAAATTTATAAGATGGAAAAGTAAACAACAGGGAAAATCATATTTAACTACTTCTTAAAACCATTGATAACATTTATACTATAAAATATGTTAAAAGTTAAAATTAACATAAACTCACCCTCATGTTCTATTGTTAGTATATTATAGATACAAATCTATATATTCACTATCTGAATTTGTTTGAGTGATTTTTTTGTTAGTATTATGCAGGTAAGTAAAATATTGACATTACTTTGTATTGGAATATGTATTGGCAATTCTCCACACCAGAGGCTAGAGAGGAATCATATTAAATTGTTTTAAGTACGTGTAAACCTATTTAAAGTTTTTTATTCCTATATATGTTTAAAATTGGCACAGAAGCTATAACCAATTTTATTCATGAATACTTCCTTAAGCATGACACATTTTCTGAGTTCAGGAGAATATGTCAACAAAGATATAAATATGGTATTTTTCTCTTATCATTTTTCATTTTTCATTACAACTGGTTTTTTATTATTATTATTTTTTATTTTAGGGAAGGGTCTACACAGTGTTCAGGATCTCACTACTAGATTGGATTCATAGTGATCCGCCTGTTTACAGTCTCCCAAGAGCTGGGATTACAAGCATGCCACCATACCCAGTCTCAATTGACATCTCAGCAGAGCCAGCAAAGCAGGTCCAGGGATTGAATCCCTGGCCCTTGCACCTGCTTGCAGATGCTTTAATCTGCTGAGCTGTTTGGCTGGCCCCATTCCAACTTTTATTCATAAAATTGCATCAGGGCTGGGGATACAGTTGAATGGCACAGTGCCAGTCTGGCAAGTGCAAAGTACTTTGATTCTTGGTATTAATCAAAGTGTTAAAATCCAAATTCAAGTAATTTAACTTTTAGATTCTGATTATATTTATGGTATGGTTTGTGTCTACTTGTTCCTCCAAAGTCTCATGCAGTCATGGAGCGGAAACTTCTAGATTTTGAGATTAATTCATGATCCACTGGGAATATGGGTGATCCAAAGTTGGGATTATGGGTCTTAGCCCTGCCGGGTTTATGAATGTGAGTACTTCCCCTAGCCTGAGGCAGATAGCCTGAGTGTAATGTGAGAGAGATAGAGAGACAGACTCTCTCTCTCTCTGTTGCCATATTGTTGCTGCTACTCCTCCCTTGGTTCTCTAGCTCTTTGCCACTGCCATGAACTGATACTCTCTGCGCTGTACCACTCTGCCTTGGAGCCAGCTGAGTATGGACAGAAACCTCCAGTGACAGTGAACTAAATAAACCTTTCCTTCCTTCATTTTGGGTGTCGGGTATTTGTCCCAGCAATGAGAGAAGAGCAACTGAGACAATTAAAATTCAGTTATCAATGATGAAATTATTATAATTTTTGGAGGTCTATTTTGTAATTTCATTAGTTTTCTGTATGCATTTTTTAAAAATGTATTTCATACAGGATCTACAAGGTCTCACTACACATATCAGATTCACAGTGATCCTCCTGTTCTCAGCCTCCCCAGAGCTGGAATTACAGGTGTGTGCCACCATGCCCAGTCCAGCTGCCATTTCAGCGTGCCCCAGGTGTGGGGCTGGCACAGCAGGCCTGAGTTCAAGCCCCAGTCCTTGCATCTGTCTAAACAGGTGCTTTCATCCACTGAGTTACCTGGTCTGCCCTGCATTTTTTTAAAAAAGATGAATGCAAGATATACATCACTACATTGATAATAGAGGTTTTCCATAAAAATTCTGATATAATTTCATATATTTCTCTATTACAAAAATTTATATGACAAAAGATTTTTCAAGGGATCCTTATGAAGTTTTTTGGAAGTTTTTGTTAAGTGCATTAATCTCTATATCGGCTTAGCATTTTTAAGAGGAACCAAAAAGAACACAACTTGTGGGGAATTCATTTCCCTTAATCCTCCTCTTTTAATACCCATTGAAGCTGTTTCCTTGGAAACTTTTATCTAGTTTTAAGTATTATGGGTTTTCTTTAACTTTCTCTTCGTGGTTTTAATAATATACCCTCCATGTTTTGTGTTTTGTGCTTCCAGTTTCATAGTGTTTCAAGGCACTGATTAGAACAAATAGTCTCTGAAGTATATTAAAATGTAAAATGTAAAAAAAAAATAAATTAGATTTTATTGATTCAATAAAGTATGAGCCTCTGGAAGTCTCTTGTGTAGTTATAACCTTACTACTTGAATAAATATCCTAACTTTGATATTATTTCCATTAAGAAAATTGAAGAATTTATGACATTTTTTTAATCTGCGGACTAAAATATGCAAGTGTCAAATTCCTCATATTCTCTGACCCAAGATCACATTTCTAAATCATATTCTATACCTCCTCCAGAACACAAAAATCTAGCTTGAAAAAAGAACCTTATTATGAGTAAGAAGTCATGGATACTGAGGTTTCTGAATTAGTATTTGGTCATCTTCTGATCTCAGTTTTCATTCCAGTGTGTTGGAAAGTCTCATTCTTGTTGCGTACTTCTTACATGATTATTTAAAATGAAAAATATACTGTGTGGTTCATAATAATTCAATCATATATTTGGTAAATTATTTTTTCTGCAAAAGACAGACCCTAATCTGTAACAATCACAGAACAAGAAAGCAAGAATCAAAGATTAAAAAAAAGAAAAAGGTGAACAACCTGCTCGGAGGCCCCTCCTGTTCCTCTCTCAGACAGGAACTTTCTTTCCTTCAATAAATATATTCTGCTCATAAAAAATAACAAAAACAGCTTCCTTGCCTACAATATAGTTAGAGATAAAGACTTCCCATTGCACTCCATAAATGTAGCTATCATTTGTCCATTGACAAGACAATTATTAAAAAGAAACAAACAAGGAAAGGGCTGGTACTGAGCTGGGTTTCAAGAAAACATACAATAGCCCTTTCCCAATCTGCTTTTTGGTGACGCTTTGCTTTATTCAGTTCTCTCTTTCATACTCCAGCTTTATTCTTATTCTCCTTTCTTCATGTAAAATGACAAGATTTAATTTCATATCTTTTCATTAATACTGATGTATAATTTTATTTATCTGCCTTGAGTAAGAAACTAAATCTTGCAGGAGTTTGGCAGCCTACATAAGTAAATCACACATTCAACTTCGCTATGGATAGTGGATGCCTCTTCATGTAACCATTAATAATACCCATTACATCATCAAAAATACCTTGTTGGACAATAAATAAGGTCACTCTTCATATTTGACATGCATTTGGCTAGAAAAATGTCTCTTACCAAAGAGACTGCTGACAATTTCAAGTATTCACTATGCTACATAATGTAACCACCTACTGTATTCAAAGTAAAAGTTCCCTTAGACTTTTCTCTGTCAATTGGGAAGCATAACCAACATTTTACTTCGCAGATTCTTTTAATTAACATCATTCACCTTGTGTCTCATTGCATATCACAGAGCCCTTCACAGTGCACTGAAAAACTCAAAATGCCAGGGAGTGGCAGAGATTTTAGGTTGATTAATGAGAAATGCCAGATACTGCAGAACTTTATTTTCATGATGTCGCTGTCATTCTTTAATAGGTTAGCACAGGAAATTAAGTTACCTGACCTATATCCTGCTGCAATTTATTGGGCCAATGAATAAGGAAAAGAGCAGGAGATAATAATGATGATGAAAGGTATTTGCTTAAGTGAATATGAAATCAGAAAAGGAAGGCTTAATAGTGTCACTTTTAAACATTGCCATGATATACTTGCCTATGAATTCCTGGGATGAGAGTAGAATACTTGGAAAACTCTTTGTTTTCCAGTGACCAGTCCCTCATGGTAATTTCTTTTCCATCTATACTTTCCATTCTCTTTTCTGCAAGAGATGTAACAGTGACACCCTCCATGTCTCTGAGTAGCATGGATTGCAGCAATGTAATAAAGAGCTTTTGTATCAGGTTGGTTGCCACAGTTTATTTAGCAACATTGATGGTTGAAATGAAGCAACAGAATCTGCCAATGAGACAGCTAACAGATAGGATTTCTTTCATTAATAGGCTTATCCTGAGCTGCTAAAGGCTAACTTCAAAAGTGTCTGAGAGGCAATTGGGTAACAAGCAGTAATTATAGATTAAAGTTGCTTGTATCATACCACCATAATGAACATGTCAGTGAGTAGAAGATATAAAAAGAGAAATCACTTCCAAGGCAGCAAATAGATTTCTATACCAAGTTACAACTCCTGGGAGAATTTTGTTAGAAGATAAAGTGATTTTTCAAATGAGAAAATTAAACTACTATGGGAGGGGTCATACAGTTGTGGTGGGAAGGCTGGGTGTCGTGCTGTTGTAGTGATCTAAGAACTAAGAACTTCTGCACTTCTATAATTCACTAAAGAACTCTTCACAGCACATAAGTAGAACATCTGTGGCTGATTATAAAATAGCCACAAATTCACTGCATCTTTGTACACATTTTCTTCACCATGGCATTTTAGCTCCTCCCATTTGGGGAGCGGGCAAACATGCTCCTGCCCTGGAACTTCAGCATGGATAGCATCAGCAACTATTAGAAAATTTTTTTTGTGTTGTGGCTGTTCCTCTCCCACTGAGCTTGAACCCTGCTCCCATCATCTGAAGCAGAACTGTCTAAATGGTTAAAAGATGAGAATTAACACAGAAAATAAACATGTACCACTCTGCAGTTTCTAGGTACCGGGTATGTCCAAAGTCTTCCTTGAGGAAATGAAAATCAACAAAAATCAGAATACTGACCTAGCCAGTGATTTCTGTCCTAAACTAAAAAACTGGAAATATGTTTTAAATATTCAAAACTTACTATTACATCATTTCTTATTAAATTATGGATGACCCACATACATTTGTATTATGATGTAGATGAAATCTTTCTTGACCTTTCAACTCTCTTCAGAGGATAGATTTGCATATTTGTGCTTTGATTGATGAATTCAACATTAAAAGAGAATTCAGTTTTTGCAAATATTGAACAAAGACCTGTGAAACATCAAGTTATTCACTTGCCAGGCTATTATTTGAACTGTATCACTCATAAAGCATTAATCTTTTAAAAATATTTGCCTATCAAAGCCAAATTCCTGTTTTTCTTTTATCAAGAAATAAGTAATCTTTAAGAAGCATACAACACATAAAATAGTGTGTTAATGCAGTTGTTCAATTGGATTAAGTTTATATATTATTATATTTCTTATATTATAAATTCAAATAAATTAGGATCCTCATGATATTCATTAGAAATGATCTAGATAAAGAGGGTTAAGGTACTTTATCATGTATTTTCATGGCATAGAATTTCAACAATGTAGGTGAATGATTCCTTTATAAACTTTTAGCAAAGTGGAGGGAGGATGGAGAGCTATCCATGGTCTCAAGAAAATAAATGAAATATGATTTGCAAAGTAGAATTCAACATTAAAATGTACACACATTGCTTCTACAATGCTTGAAACTTATACTCATAGAAGACTGGATTTAAACCCACTGTGGTTATCTTGATATAACTTACAAAAGTCATTCAGAAAAAGAGGGTTTTTTTTTTTTTCCTGCAGAAATGAACAACAAAACCATGTAGAGAAATAGCAAATGTGGCCATACAAATTTTCAAAAAGTAAAAAAAAAAAAAAGTCCTCAGCTAAGACAAAGACCTTTTTTCCTTAGTGGCAGGAGTACTACAGCATAGAGATTAGTAAGTAAGGCTGCCTTGGGATGTCTTAAAGATGCATATCATTATTAATACTGGAGTTCCCAGAATGTTCTAAAATAATTCCAATAACTTCAATTTGTACAGGTCATATACAGAGTAAGGAATTATATATCTTAGATAGCATACTGCCTTAGGTAGCATAACTCTATATGATGTATAACTTAATATAAGGCTATGGGCTTTACCATTTAAAACTAGAAATATATTCTTTATGATGATAAAAATGTTACTGTAAATTATCTGTCACTTAGGTTAAAAATTCCACGTTGACAAGGTTTTGAGAGATGAAGGGATGCAGGGAGAAAAAGAGGGAGAGGAGAAAGAGAGAGAGAGAAAGAGAGAGAGAGTGTGAGACTATGTTTTTCTATTTATTAATAATTACCTTGATTATCCACAGTTATTGCCTAAAAAATGAATACATGTTGAGTTTTCAAGTGCTCCAAGTTCCCAAAATGTTTGTGACACTTACAGTTACCTGTGGTCTCAGCACACCAATTACATGCCTGGAAACCATGTTTACTTTTCTTTCTTTCTCTCTCTCTCTCTCTCTTTTTTGTGTGTGTGTCTGTTTTTTAGGGAAGGGTCTACAAGATGTTCAGGGCCTCACTACTAGATCGGGCTCATAGTGATATGCCTGTTTACAGCCTACCAAGAGCTGGGATTACAGGTGTGCACCACCACTCCCAGTCTCAATTGTCTTTTCAACACGCCCCTGGGGCTGGGCCAGCACAGCAGGCCCAGGGATTGAATCCCAGCCCTTGCATCTGCCTAAGCAAGCACTTTAATCCACTGAGCTTTTTGGCCTGCCTTAACCATGTTTACTTTTCCCTTTTCTTTTTAATTTATTATGTAAGAAAATTATGATAATTATTGACCTGGACTTTTAATGAATAATTTTATGTTTATTATAGAAGATCTCTGCAAAGACTTTTTTTTTTTAAACATTTATTTATTTATTTAGAGAGACAGAGAGAGAGAGAGGAGAGAGA
>NDGM011063517.1:4637-21042 GCA_002564305.1 Octomys mimax
AAAAAAAAAAAAAAAAAGGCCGAAACTTTTTGATTGCTTCTGTACTGTTTATGACGTTGGACTCAAAGCTGCTATATTTTCTTTGTAGACTACAATCAAAAATCATGTTTAAAACTAATATGTAGGGCCGGGGTGATGGCTCAGTAGAATAAGCACTTGCCTGGCAAGCACAAGGTCTCAGTTCAATACCCAGTACAACAAAAAAAGAAGAAGAAAAAAAAAACCCTAATATGTAACTATAGATACCAGTAGAAAGACTTTTGAGAAATGTCACATTTTCAATATTTTGCTGGGTTTTGTGGGGGTTTTTTTTGGGGGGGGGCACCCAGGATACCTTCAGATTTGGCTTGAGGATGAGGGGATGGAACCACAGCATGCTGAGCCTGGCTGCTTTGTTTCAGCAGGCACTTAAACACCTGAGCTAATGGCAGGCCCCCTTTGTTGGGTTTTTGCAAAAAAGCTTCATTCCTACTTTCACTGGCCTTAGAGTTCTCAACCCACATGAAGTCCAAGGCTTTTGTCTTCAGGACGTGTAGTCCAGTCATGCCTGCTGCCCAGTGAAACTTCGAGTTACAAATGGATGTGTTGATTCCCCTGAGCTGGTCACGAACACAAACCAAGACATCACACTACATCTCATAAATACATACAGATGTTGTATGTCAATCATAAAAAGAGAAAGAAAAGATAGTGATTTCAATTTTTATTAAAATTAGTACACAGAGTGAACACAGGGATCCCTTAGGGATCAAGTGACATTCTGCGATGAAATTCTTTCACTTGAGCAGGAGAAATCTACAGTGTGAGGTCCTCAGAATACGTAACTATGGGACAAACAGAAATGATCTGTGCTAGGAAGCTGATTAACAAACAGACCTTGCTAAAAAGATGAATGAAATACTATAGACATTCTGTAACTCCGAGGTGTCTTTGATAGTTTATAACCTTACATTTCTAGCATTTTAAATAAGGGGAAATGCAAATAACGCACTAGGTGAATGACTTATAAAACCAACAATGTAATTAAAACTGGCCATAATTTAGCAAATGCTAACAGAAATTACTTTTTAAAATGAAGGAAGTCACATATTTTTGCTAATTTTAGTCCCATAATTTCAGAATACTTCAGTGGAGCTTCTGCTCGTGACTCTGCCTTACGTTTTTTCCTTCTGTTTTCAACACTTCTCATAATTTTTAAAGTAGATTTATTCAAAAATAGTTATTTTACTGATGGAATCAAAACCAAACTTTGCTATCTATTCCCATGACATCAGTGCATTATCCAAATTCATCTAGGAAAACTCTAGTGTAACTCTGTACTGTGAGCAAGCGGGGCAGCAAGAACACACTATTATTAATCGTAGAACGCGCTGCTGCCTCCTATATGCTGGCCTGATGTGTAGGTCTTTAGGCAATTTATTTACTGAGCTTCAATTTCTTCTCTTAAAAGATAAATGGAACGAGCAAGATTATTATTAATTTCCTTTTTCCAGTCATGTTCTTATACTAGGTTTACTTGAACTAGTGTTTTTAGTACATGTTCAATACAATAAACACATATCCACTATCTACAGTTTTAAAGAGGAGTTATTGTTAAAAAGTAAGGGAAGGAGAGAAAGAAAAAAAGCGAGAGAGACACAGAAACACACAGATACCTGTCCTGTGGGTTTGGAAAGCCAACTAGAAGCTGTGAAGAGGTAGTGAATGTGTCAGGCAATAACTTCTCAGGAAACATATGGTTAGGAAGGAAAAGACAAAGTTGAAATTAAGACTAGATAATGGCCGATGGACAAATTTTCCCCTGGAGTGAATAAAATGGACTGGAACCCTGGGCTCTTCCCACAGCTCTGAATGGAGTCCGATTCGTCTCAGAGAGGATGACGCCAAAGCTCAGTCTGGACCACCTCTTTGCTCTCTGGTGTGTTTGAACTTTACCCCAGTTAGCTGACTTCTTGTGTCCCAAGCGGTGGCCACCCTTTCTTCACAGGCCATGCTGGCCACAGGAGACTGCCCACCTTCTGTCACCTCATACAGGTGTTCACTGACAGATGCTTATGAGAACCAAACACATATGAGGCGGGCCGGGCAGCAGGCTCTGGACGGACCTTACAATAGTAAGTTATTCACATACGTACTATTTTTAGTTGTCTGTCCTTGCTGTTAGCAAGGCTTGAAGGGAGCTAAGTGAAGAAATAGTCCCACCTGGGCATTATCCAAGTATACTTTGAAACATAAACTTCTACATGCTAGCCTGCTTTTCTTTTAATATAAATTGTGCTCATAGGAAACTTGATCTACTCCACCATCTGCTTTATTAATGAATCCTGGGCGGCTAATGAAGGATATAGATGTAGATATCGTGTCCCCTGGTTTTCTGGTTTATCTTCTATACTAATCTCATCATCTATCATCATCTTTCCATTAAGCTACTTGTAAAATTTTTCAGTTGAGGGAGTCAACAGTAATCAGTCCTCCAAATAGAAGTATATTTCTTTTTTCCATTTCCCATAAAAGTAATCTTTAATTAACACGTAAAAATGTGAAGTTATCATGCAGATACTCCAGTAAGCTGCTAATTGAAGAAAATTGTCAATCTCAGTTGAACACTAAAGAAGTGTTTGATTAATACTGTTCAGCCCTCTCACCATAAACCTCTATGCCACAAGGGAATGTACTTTAGTAAAATAGTGGTTGGGTTAGGAAGCAAGTTCCCAGGAAGATCTATTTCACCCTTACTCAGCTAGCAAACAATCACAATCTTAGAGAATTTGGTTGAAATTAGACCCTGAAACTAAGATTGATTTCAAATGCTAAGTTTGAAAAATATAGTAGTATACATATTCATTTTTTTGAAAAATGTTGATCTACCCATTTAAATAAAATGTCTTTACTACGTATATCCTTAAGAAAAGACAGACACAGCCATTGGGTTTGTATTGTGATATAAAGCACTACTATGTTCCGGAGTTACTCCTGTATCACGGTTAGAAACTAATTTGGGGATAGTTATTTTCTGTTACTGAAATGATCAGCTTACTACTTAGTGGTTCAGGTTAAGTAAGCTGAGATGACAGGTTCAACCTCACGTTGGAACAGCTAGCTGTTTTTCTCTATATGTCAGCCAATTAACTCATCTCTATTACTAAAGCACAATCAATCATGTTATAAAATTGTGATTTTTTTAAGAAAAAGTAAAATTAAAAAATTCTCAGCAAGCAAGATCATAGCCACTAGCAAAATGGAGTCCCAAACTCTGCTCCTCTGATAGGCCACAGGGCTCACGCCTTACGGGTGGCCAGAACGCCAGTCACAGAGGTACACTGGCTGGCCTTGTCCTGCAGCCTCAACACTTACAAATTATTAGTAGGTGTCGAGAACCCTGAAAAGTACTGTGGTTCCCTATGCTGCAGCTTTACAATGTAATGAAAGTACCCGCTTGGTTATTCCTCTGAGAATGCCATGAGATAAACAACTAAAGTAGTCCACAAGTTACTGGCCACATGGTATAAACTAAAGCTTCTAATCCACTTACTAACCAGGAGCGAACTGTTAGTAACCACTTTAGCTCCCTTTAAAAACTATTTGTGAAGTAAATCCTCAAAACTACGGATATGTTTAGTCCCTACTAGATATTAGGTGTTTATGTTTTTCTCCCACGATGACTACAATTCACAACCCGGGAGCCTGCAAATGTCATGTGTACAGTCCTGGCAATATGATTCACCTGCACAATAAACATGCTCCTCTGGGGTGTAGACGCTTTGTCTCCCAAGCAGGAGTTTGCTCCCATCTTTAGAACACAGGTGAAATGAGAACATGTGAGCCTGAGGCATGAGTCTTTCACAGTGATGCTCAGCTCTGTCTACACTTTGGAGTCACGGGTAAGCCTGAAGTCAAGGAGGCTCCCCCTGCCACCCAAGCTGCTGTCCTCATTGGTCTGTTGCCCTTTGGTTGGGCAGCACCCGGAGGGCTGCAGCAGGTGATTCTAATGTGCAGCCAGCCAAGGTTGGAAAAACCCACAGCCTCTTAGGTCGGAGTCTGATCTGCCTCTGGTGCACTAGACAGCCTCTAATGCTTCCTCAAAAGCAAAAGGAACAACTTTTCCACCTCCAAAATGAAGATTCCATTCTTCGTTCACAAACATCTAGATCTACAAGTTGAGGCACTGAGTTACATTGCTGTGAGGGTGCATTTGATTGCTTTATGTTCTTTTCAGCCATGAATTCACGTAAGCCTTGGTCTCACGCAATTCTACAACCTGACTTAGTTACCACAGGGCTGCAGGACTAGGGGAGGACTACAGCGGGCCTGCCACCCTCGAGGACAGGCTGTGCCATCTGCTTGGCGCTGGCCTTACCTGTGCTCGTGGGGGATCATGGAGCTCCAGGGCTGGCACTTGATGCCACTCTTGGTGACCGAGACGGTGCCCTTGTAGCTGCCTCCTCTCCCGATGATGCAGTTTCGGATGTAGTCTGTGGAGGAAGAGAGACAGCTGTGCTCACGCCAAGACACAGGCCACCCTTACCAAGGAGAGAAGAGGAGGAGGAGTTCCTTGCAGACCTGCAAGTAGTTAATTCCTAAAGTGTTCCAAAATAACATAGAAATCTCTTGCCTAAAGCTTCGCATAGGATTTTCAAAATAACACACTCTGGAGTAATCCAAAACAAACACACAAAAGCAGAAGATGAGAAGTTCCAAGGCTGTGAGTAAATTATACAAGAACAGCTAAAAATACTGGCCTGAACTTAATGTAAATTATTCTGTACATGCACAACTGGCCAGAGAGGTGTGACTTACTAGCCCTAAAATACCTCAAGTAAAGAATCATTTTTAAAATATTAATTGAGAAGTTATTTTAGAAATTATCACTAATGTCTTTTTCACTGAGTGAAGTTGTGCATATATATCTGAGATAATTACATTAAGTTATGATTATTTTTATGTTTTTGTTAACATCTCGGCTACTAAGATATAGCTATGACTATTGAATTATAAGATACCCTGTGTCCCTATCAAATAAGAGCACATGCAGGCATTAGCAAAGGAGAATCCAAGAGAATGTTCCTGTGCTGGACAATGAATGTTTAGCACTTGCAGATGTACTGGGTCAAGTAGAGATGATCCATTTTCTACCTCAAAATTTCTTTTAATTCTAGCTCAGCACTGACCCTATCAAATGAAAATACTTTGTGTATATAGGTTCTAATGTCCAAGTTTAATAGGACAGAGATTGAAGTTTTTTCAGAGTTTTTAGATGGTAGTATGAAAATGAGTGCCATTCTCAGAAGTAGAGCAAGCACATAATTACTATTTGTAATGAAATCATTCACTTGTAAAATTTATATTTACTTAACGTTCTATAATTATTTTATGCATATAGTTGTGATTTTCAATAGCATAACTATCTTGTGAATACAATTATGGATGAGTTAGCAAAACATATAGTCTCAATTCCTTTTTGCATGATTTATCCAAATTATGAACAATCACCATTGTAAGATTATTCAAAGTTGTTAAATGTAAATAAAATATGGCTGTCAAAATTTGTCACAAATTTAATGTATCTTCATCTTGTAACATAAGTTGATAGCTACTAAATGAGCATGGAAAGTATCAGTTCTAGGAGGAGCACAAGTGTCCAAGAGGAAGGTGAATCTAGATGACCAGAAGTTTGGGAGCTACTCTAAAATACCACTGGAAGCAGCCAAGCTGCAATTTTTATCAGCCTTCATGAATCAACTGACTACATTAATGGATTAGCATGTAGGAGAAAAACCAGTGGGAATCAGCACTGTGCAGGAAATAACGAACACACGCTCCAGTCTATTTCATCAGACAGCCAATAGGGAGAAGCCAGGTACCTTTTTTCTCATAGAGGTCGAATTCGGGGCCAGACTCTTTCTTCACTCCACTTGACATGCTATTGAAAGGGAGCCACAGGCATCTTTTCCTTGCTTTGTCAAAAACAAAGGCCCTGAGAAGAACAAACACTAGAATGAAAAGAAGGAAACCTGCTGCTTATACTATGTCTAAATATATAACTACACCAAGGAAGACAATATAAAATCGATAGGCTATTATAGACACATAATAAATACACAAATGATATCAGAATCTACCATTTGATGACCAAAAAAACCCCAGCTAACTTACTGAGGATATAGATTTAAATATCTGACTGAAAAGCTGTTGAGATGTTCTCATGCTATTCTCAATGACTTGCTGAAAACTATGAGCTTGAGCAAGTAAAACCAACAGGTAGCAAAATGATCTGGACAGTTTCAAAGATTATTTTTATATGTGCCCTGCTAGTTGGGAGATTTTCTTTATACTTCTATGCAGATGAATATGATTATGATATCATGATTGTTTTCCCAAATCTGTAAACATATAAAAATGACATGCTACATCAGGCAAATAACCACCTAGGATCTTTGCTAGGAAAGGAGGACCTAAAATCAAATGTTCAGGAATGTTTGCCCATAGTCCCTCCCCAGTGAGTTATAAAACACGAGAGCTCACTTAAAGCGAGGGAAATCTTGCTCTAAGGATGACTTTGTTTCTATGCACATTTCCCAAACACGCTTGCTTGCATACCTACTTCCATGTGCTTGTTTGATTTTAGGGGGATGAGGCCTTGCTGTGTCATTGAGCTGGCCCTAAATTCACTATGTGCCCAGGCTGGCCTGGGATGCACAGAAGCCTTGCGCATCAGCCTCCCTGGGGCTGGGAATGCAGTGTGTGCCCCATGCCTGGCCTTAGTATATATACTTTGAATTTAAAAATTATCAATATTTGGGGATATGCTTTCAATATATCATCTGAAGGCAAATTATTTACATGTTTCACCTTCACAACTACCATTCCTACAGCCAAGTATTTCATTTGCTTTGTTGTTGTTGATGATCACTAAAACAATTTTACCAAAAACAATACGAAAATATCCAAGATACTAAAACAGGGCCTGCGTGATAGCTCAGCAGACTAAAGTGCTTGCTCAGTCAGAGCACAGCAGCCAGCCAGGTTTTGATCCCTGGAGTGCGTGCCAGTACCACCCCGGGCCGAGCTGAAATAGCAACTGAGACTGGGCATGGTGGGGCCTGCCTGGGATCCCAGCTTTGGGAGGCTGAAAATAGAAGAATCATTATGAGTCTGATCTGTGTAGTAAGACCCTGTATACCCTGTAGATCCTGTCCTACACACAGAAAAAAGATACTAAAATAAAATGGTACGTGATTTCAACTGGAAAAATTGTGCACAGGATCTCCAACTTTCTGACTGCACTTTTTTTTGTCCTTCCATTTTTGCTGTCATCTTCTTTTAAAATTGTTCTACTTAGTCATGGCTGGAAGAGCCTGTAGGTCACCGTGTGAATGAGAAGTCTGCTGAACCTGTAGAATCAGGCACTCTGAGCCTCTCTCCTGCCTAGCAAAAGGCTCCGGAATGCCAGGAAAGCCAGCGCCACTGACACCGACCCGAGAGGAAAGCGCTGTAGAATGCTCTTCCCCTCCTACCTAGTCCACAGCACTGTCCACAGTCCTCCGGACACTGATGTTATGTGGCCCATGCATTACCTTAACCACAATATGGTCTGAGAGTCTGAAACTTCGTATACCTGGATAACTGTGTGTGTATTCATAAGACCACATGTCTTCTCTAACTCAGAAAATCCTTTTGGTCTGTACTGAGTAAACAACTTAGGATGATAACCATAAATTGAGTGGAAGCAGTATTTCTTACATAGGCCCCAAGACGGCATATTTTCAGATTCAAAGTTTAAAGTCAGGCTGGGGAGATAGCTCAGTGGAATAAGTGCTTGCCTAGCAAGCGCAAGGTCCTGAGTTTGATCCCAGGTACCACCAAAATAACAAAAAGTTTAATATCAATGGCATGTGGTGTCTATCCGCTTGGCCACAAATTTCCAACTCTGAGAAGGAGAAATATAACTTTATCCTATTTGATTACCAAAGCAACATCTCCACAAATCTACACAGTTGATGTATAGAATGAAAGTAATACTTTTTCCTAATTTATTTTTAACTATCTCAAAAATTTTTAAGGGCTGGAGAGATGGCTCAGTAGAATAAGCACTTGCCTGGAAAGCACAAGGTCCTGAGTTCAATCCCTGTACCACACACACACACATACACACACACACACACACACACACACACACACAAAAAAAAAAACCTTTTTATATACAAAAGTCAGGGGAAGAAACAGAGCTGGCATAGAATAAGAGCAGAATTATTACTCTGTACTTTCCACTTCCAGTGTTAGAGAGCACCTTCCCTGGAAGGGGCAAGTGGGCAATAAAAATGGGTGGAGAGCCTTCCAGGCTCCCCTCTGTGGAGCCCTCTGCCCACACCCTTCCCCACTGGCCCGCAGCACTCAGCTCTAGCAAAGAAGGACAGAAGTGGGCCTCGCGCCCTGACACTGCTGAACCTCAAGTCCACACTGCCTGCCACTGTCCAATACAATGAACTGGAATTCGAAACTTAGCAGAATGTTCCATGCAATCCTGTTTTTAAAAGGTTTGAAATAGGAAGAAAAGAATAAGAGAAGGGAGAGGAAATTTATGAAGAACAAGGAAATGCATATTCTTGTGGCAGTGTGAGGGACTAGGGAGATGCCATGACGTACTCTCTGACCAAGCATGGTACTTTCTCTTAGGTGACTGGCAAATCAGTAGGGCCACCAAGGATGACCAAAGAGAAGGGCCCCTCTGTCTGCAGTCCCCTCAGCCCTCAGAAGTGCTCTACAGCTTTCACCTGAAACTGCACGTCCACCACACCGTAAGTTCTCTTGCACGGCCTTTGCAGGGGACACCAGTCCCTCCAGGAATTTTTAACTGATTCTCTCAACACTTTTTATTTAAATCCCAAAGACAAAGATATAAGTTGCAGTGAATTTTGGCCATTGTACAGTTTCTATTCTGAAAATTCCTCCAGTCTTTTTGAAAGATAGAGTAAGGGAGGGAAGGAGCAAAGGAGGGAGGAAAGGGAAGAGAAAAAGGAGGTTGGGAAGGAAGGAGGAATGGAAGGAAAGAAAGAAGAAAAAGAAAAAGGGGGGAGGGAAAAGATTTACCCTGAATGACCAAATAGAATATTTACAATATCAGAGAGATATACAATAACCCAAGATGATTTGAGTTCCCCAAATTCCACTGTTCCTAGTAAAAAATCCAAATGCTCATAAGCAAAACCCCTGTTAGTTTTAGAGGACAGCTTTGCATTCTCCCTGACCCAGGTTCTACTTGCATTCTCAGAGAGCTCAGATTTCTGTTTGATGACTTAAAACCAGACACAAGCTTAGTCAAAAGAGCAGAATGCAGTGTGCTCACAGAAGCCCAGACAGGAGCACGGGTTCAAGGAGCGCGTGTCCCACCTGGATCCCTCCCGGAGCAGCATCAAGACTCACTTGCAGGTGAAGGGCAACCCCTTATTCCTTGTGCATCTGCTAGCGCACTGGTCCACACTGCCCATTTTCTTGGTCTTGATCTTCAGTAGTGGGTCTTCTTTGGTGAGGGTAGTCTTCGCTGACTTTTTGAATTCGTGAAGGGTATTTCTTCTCTTTTTCTGTCCTTCTATTAATGCAAAAATTATAAACATGGGAAAAATGCTTTCAAGGCTTACATAGACAGAGAATTCATGTATCACCTGCAAGTCATGATTTCAGCTAAGAACTGCTAGACCTCCAGGGCTTAGGACGACAGACGCCTGGGGCGTAGCTGTGAGCCAGAGAGAATGGTTGCAATCAGGGGAAAACAAGGAGCTTGTCCCTGATTCATCTGTATCCTTCAGTCATTCTTCTGTATTCTTTCAAAAGAAGTATGCCATAAAAAATTAGGACAGCGTTCACCCTAAATAAATAAACCCCAAGGAGGGCCAGCCACATATATCAGCAGACTAAAGAGCCTGCTTAGGCAAGCTCAGCAACTGGGGTTCAATTGCTGGCAAGCCACGCAGGCCCGCCCCCCAGGTGCGCTGAGAGGGCAACTGAGACTGGGTGTAGTGGTACACACTTATAATCCCAGTGCTTGGGAGGCTGAAAACAGGAGGATCACTATGAGTCCAATCTGTGTAGTGAGGCCCTGGAGACCCTGCACTAAACACATAAAATAAATAAATAAATAAATAAACCTAAAGAAATAACTATTAAGGTAGCCATCAGGATAGAATTCACCCTAAAGAAATATATTCTCCCAACAGCAATCAGATATCAGAGCCAGGAGCACCACTGCATGCTTTATAATCAACATCTTTGTTTTCTCCCACAATTGGCCCCAGGTAAGGTAGAGGCGTGTGAGACTTCTCACTAAGAACATGCAGTGGACAAATTCTTCTGTGTTGCTTTAAAAACTGTCTCACACCATCCACATTTACCCGTTCTCTTCGCTTTCCACAAGTCACGTGTCCTGAGCAATTGCACACTATTTCTTAGTGTCCACTGAATGTTTGTCTTGAGATCAAGCCAGAGGCTGTACATCAAATGCGTGTACACGTCACCCCTTAATGCGGCAGCATCATTTTTCTTCATGAAAATATAAGGCTCCCAGATAAGATGGAGCCTCCTACTACAAACCTGGAAAACCAATCCAAAACTTCCTAAAGTCTTAATCTCATGGATTACTTGAGAGTTCAAGAGCTGTTTTTTTACTCTCGGTGTTCTGAAGGTCATCCCAAGGTCATGCTCAAGTGACTCCTGGCCCAGTAGGGTTCACAATGTCTGGTCCACTGCAGCTCCAGGATCACAAGCATGGGAGAAACTGCACCCCTCTGCTGGGCAGTGCATTCAGTCACTCTTTTACCAAAGGCAATGAGAGCAGATCATTTTTAAGTTGATGAGACCAACACACAGGGAACAGTTAATCGAACACATACAAACCTCAGACCAGAAGCCCAGCTGCCCAGCCTCAGAGCTACTATTGGACTCCACTTGCCATGTCAACTTTATCTAAGAACTGCAAAGAATGTATGTGGAAATATAACTTGTAAACATTTTCCTGAAGACTTGGTTCAGGGCTATCAATCAAGAGGAAACTTGGATGGTAGAGCAGGAAATGCACGATAAATAAGGAGAAACGTGGAAGCCTTGAAATTTCCGGTTCTTTGGAAAACTTAAAAACTAGTATTAATTTCTGTAGCACTGCTTTTAATTTTAACTTTCCTTTCCCCAATTAGATGGGATGGCCATAGCGCAACAGACACCATGTTATCATGAAATTTCAAACACCAAGAGATGTGTTAACCTGTGACCCGCATGACTGGCCAACAGACGGCAGGCCTGCCGCCCTCACGGCCTCATGCAGCGGTGGGCCTTCGCCACCTGCTACGTCCACACCTCAACTGCCCATCCACAGAAGCAAAGTCGTGGTCATGGTGCGCGAGAATGAATCACTTAAACTACAACCATTAGGTAGACAGTTAGAAACCAATTTTGAGAAAAATGCTATGGATATGCCAATATTGTTTTCTTTTTGAAATGTCATCCTGTGTTTCGTGACACTGGAGAAGAGACTCCTTTTTATCAAGTGGTGAAGGCATCCCTCTGCTTAAACTTTGTGTCTGTCATGGACTTCTGTTAGTGGGAAGTTAGTTTTTTAAACAATGGAGAAAAATCTATTTTTAAGACTATCTGTCAAATAAAGGATATCTATCAATATCTATATCGATAGACAGATTTACATATACATGTTCACACTAACTAAAATTATAGAATTAAAATTGACCTGATCATAATGTATTTATTGAATTGTCTAAAGGTAAAAGAAGCATATAAAATAAATTCAAAAACACTATGACTGGGCCGGGGAGATCACTCAGTAGAATAAGTGGCAAGCACAAGGTACTGAGTTCAATGCCCGGTACCAAAAACAAACAAACGAACAAAAACATTGTGACAAACAATCTTTAATTAAGATAGAGGCTCTGTCCCGGCATCAGTGTCTTTGCTCAGCTATCACACCAGAGGAAGGTGAGCAGGAAAGACTTTTGGAGGAAAAGAAATCTCTGGCGAAGAGCTGTTGTCTAATTCTATAGCTCTTCAGTTGTCCAATTGAAGTATGAAAACGTATGTTTGCAGCTCATTAAAACACAGTCTGCGCTTGCTCGCTGGAATTTTTCCATCAGGAAAGATCCAGAAGCATTCTGAAAAGAAAATACATCTACAGCCCCCTTCACTGTGTGACAACAGAAGTAGCATGCTTATCTGGAGCTACAAACCCATCTCAGAAACTGAAACCAATGCCAAGATTCCTTCCTTAGTACTCTTGCTTTTTTGTATGAGCTTTTCTTTATAACTCAATCACACTAGTTCACTAATAACTAAAATTATGAAGTTGATTTAGCTACATTATCATGTAATACAAGCATCTATAGAATCACTTCTCCAGTAGGAGAAAAATTAAAAACAGAAGCCATTCAAAAACATCATCTGAGAATAAAATCCCTTTGCTGAAAACAGTTTCAACTTTCTCTTCCACGTGTACTAAAAACTGTTTGGTTTACTGAAAATGCTTGAGAGCCAGTCTTTCTTTGGGCAGAACACTGAAGAAATGATGATTGGATCAGCTTGGTTCCTATATATTTTTCTGCATCACCACTCATTATAGTTCATATACAAAATATTGAAATGAAATCAAAGGATGGGAGATCGTGGCAAATTTGTCATGCTTTCCTGAAGTTGAAATTATGACTCCTTCCTTCGAGTTCTCCCACTATGGAGACGTGTGCTGTGAGCTATGTTTCCTAAAGAGCCTGAGCTCCCTGTTGCCGAATTGAACTCATTAGGATCCTATTGAAAACCCACAGCCAGAAAGTGGGGTCAAATGGATCAAGGTGTTTGAAGAAAGACACATTTCTCCCCCTGGTTGTTCAGCCTCACACTCATTGCTCTCAGTACCTCATATATTTTCCTCTGTGCAGATGACCTATTGACTTCAAAGGAAAATCCTGCAAGGAAAGGGTTTTCAGAGTGTGGAAAGAAGCAAGAATCTGGCTCCACAATTCTGAGAAAGCTACCCAGATGATTAGTGGCTAACAGTTGGAAAAGCAAATGTTAAGATGAAAGTATCCAAATAATTAATGGAAGGAGATGGTCATGACTGGAGATTTGAAACTCCTCAAAGGCAGGAATCACAAGGAGAAGTCTAAGTCCTGCCTGTCATCAAGCTAGGACTTAAATGTCACTAAATGGCCAGGTGACCAACTCCTTTTCTTTCAGTGAGGTAACTATGACAAATGAAGGTGTCAAGGAGAATGACACTATTTGGGTGTAAACCAGCTATTGGTGTTTGAGAAGCAACACTACTGTATCTTCCAAGAGCTTATACAAATGAGGACTTACAAAATGAGGTGAGAGTGTGAGCTCAGAGCCTTCCTAGCTTTTCCCCTTGGCCTCCTTTCTACTCCCTCGCTGAAGGACTCAGATCCAGAGACCTCACCCTGGTTGACGTTCTCTCTGCCCACAACCTTCCCCCATATAGCAACCACAGGTGCCACTCTGAGGCACCGCTGGTGTCCAGTGGCTCTCTTGCTCACTAAGTCTTCACTTTGGAGCACTGTGCTTCAGTGTGACCTTCAAGATGCTATTTGATCTCCCCTTGCTTTCTCAGCCACAGGTTGTACTTCCATGGGTGCCAAACACACCTACCTGTCAGACTCCTCTTGCTGTGTGGTGTCTTTCTGCAGCATCCCTCCTACTGCCCACCGTGGCACTGCAGCCACCTGTGGCCTCCTACCTCAGATGCCAAGCTCATCTCTATTCATCTATCCATACTAAACGTGAGCATCAAACCCTGTCCACACATGACTTGATTCACTCCTCTGGGAATGAGCGCTCAACCACAGAACTTCCAGTATGGAGGACACTTACTATTCTCTAGCCAAATGATTCTCCAGAGGAAGTTTCAGTCAGTTTCACTGCTACTGGCTGCAACATTTCACGCACATGGATTTGGTAGGAATCTTAACCCCTTTTCCTTAGCTAACTAAGATAAGAAGATAATTAAAGCCTTCAACCTTCAAGTGTCCATCGTAACATAAACCCACCAATGCCAATCTTACTAGAATTAACTAAGATTTTCTTTAGAACTTGGTTTGTAGTAGCTGCTCAACAAATACAGATTTCTTTCCTCCTTCAACTTAACATTCTTCAAAGGCTCTTAGAGAAGAGGTACTTGTTTAATGCTTCTTTTGTTACAGAAAATTTTTGTTTACAATGTAAGTGGGAGTAAATAATACTAATCTATGAGAGTGACTTGGGTCAAGCATATGGAATATTTCTTTAGAAAACTTTTAATATAGCCTTTTCCATAATACATTCTACTCATAGTAGCTTGCAACTCAGTACAATATCCACTGCTTTCCTAACACTGTGCTAGCTTTTATGGCAGAACCAACAAAAATATAACCAAAGCCAGTAACAGCAACTACAACGAAACTTCCCAATGCTCAATATTAGAAGACATTTAAAAAGAACAAATCTTCTCCATATGCTTAAAAAGGCTACTCCTGATTTTCCATTTCAGTGATAATATTTTTATCAAAAGCTCTCCAAATAATCTTGCCACCCAAAGAAAGTTGGGCCCTCTTGCTGTGACAATTTTAGTATTACCCACTTCAGGAATTATTCATAGCATAGATCTGTGATTCCCAGTTGGCTCTGCCTGCTTGCCAGCTCTTTCTGAAGCTGCTTTCTGCCTATACTCCAGGAACACAGTCACTTTAACGTTAGCCAAAGTGAAATGTAACTGCAAGTGCTTGTCTCCTGCCAAAACCTGGGAATGCGTGCCAGAAACAGATAGACACTGTCGATGGTCGATCTGCTGCTTGAATTTTCAGCACTACAGCCTGCCTGCATTAGTTTGGATGACTTCAGGTGACTGTGTTATTCACAACAGCAAGTTCAATCCTTTCGAAGGAAATCCATCAAAGTACTAGCCATGATTTCAACTTACGCCCAGAACTCCCTACAGCAGTAATGCCTGTAAGAAAGGCGTTCAGTGTGGGGCATCTGAACCCCGATGATGCCGTAGATTTGAATTAACTTTTTTTTTCACCTCTGCAGAGAAATCTTATCTACTTGCTTTTAAATCTTACCTACTTGTTTTCCAAACTGTCATAGCCCCAAAGGGCCATGTCCCCAAACAGAAACAAGGCAAATGGGTGAAATGACTTTTCTTACCATTTAGCAAATTCTCGGAGTTTACCACCCTTGTATTATTACATCCGAGCCAAGATCGGAGGTCTGATCAAATTCATATTCGGCTTATCTCAGAAGACACAGTCCTCTCTGTTCTAAGTGGCCCAAGAGCTCGCCTGCCGCCGGGGCATTTGCCCCTCTCTGCCTCCCCTGTGCCTGCTCTGGACGTCCTGCCTCCTCCCGCGAGGACCCAGCCACCGCCACCGCAGCGATAACACAGTCAGATGCTCAGGTTTCCTCCTGTCCTGATACCCAGAGCAAACTTCCCAAGCAGCAGAAGAGGACTCAACTCCCAGCGTCCAGGAACACAGCGTGCCTCTGCAACCTGCAAGCCCAAGGAGAAGCAGGGGTGGGGAGCGGGGAGCCTGCGGGCTCTGCCCCTCGGGGGAGCGCTGCCTTACTGAGAGGAGGAACACACACACACACACACACACACACACACACCCCAGCAGGAGCTCCGCAAAGATGCTTTCTCTCTGGAGCATTTCCGTAGTACTCAGTCTCCTCCGCTGCTCAGTGAAGCCCTGCCTGATGCGGTGACCTGGCTCTGAGCATCAGCCCCTGGGTGGCCTGAGTCCCGCCGGTCACCATCTCCCCCTGCACACCCAATGCTTTGGCTTCCAACTTGCTAAATGCACAAAGTCCTGGCCCGCGCGGGTGCGGTGCTCTGCTCTGTCCCGCATCTGGGACGTGGGGTTCAGGGAGCAGGGCTGGGCTCGGTGCGGGCAGAGCAGACCTGCGGAGATCTCTGCAGGCGAGCTCTGCAAAGGGTTTGCAGCCCGATGTCCACAGAGGAGAGGTTGTGAAACCCAGCCCGCGCCCCACACCACGCTGGGCCAGCCGGGCAGCCGGCAGCTAGAAAGAAGGGAAGCTTGGCGAGGAGGCCGGGGTCCGGGCACTGACCTGCGACGGGCGCGGCGGTGGGCAGCAGCAGGAGGTGCAGGAGGACCTGCTGCAGCAGCAGGACGGGCAGGAGCCTGCGGGCCCGCATGGTCCTGGGCATCGAGCGCCGGCGGAACGGTCCGGGCCAGAGTCCGCGCCTCCGAGGGCCGCCGGGCTCGCGCTGCTTTTATTGCGATGAGCTAAGTTTGTTATGTGATTAACTGGAAGATCTATGTCTGAACTCCCTCTTACGGTAAGAAACTGTTTTAACAACAGCCCTGCCTGCTCCTCGGACCCCTCCTCCCACCCCCCACGCCGG
>NDGM011063526.1:0-10766 GCA_002564305.1 Octomys mimax
CTACTAGATTGGACTCATAGTGATTCTCCTGTTTACAGCCTCCCAAGAGCTGGGATTACAGGCCTGCGCTATCATGCCCAGTCTCAATTGCTGTCTCAGGATGCCCTGGGGGCCAGGCAGGCATATCAGGCCTGAGGATTGAATACATGGCCCCTGCGCCTGCTTGCAGGTGCTTTAATCTGCTGAGCTATTTGGCCGGCAGTCCAGACTTATCTTAAAGAAAGTTTCCTTTCATATATGGTGCTGGGGATCGAGTTTACAGAGTAAATGAGATGAGTAGTTATCAAAATGTCAAGTACACCAACTTTCAAATAATTCACCCTCTCATTCATTTCTAGACATCTACTGAGTGCCTATTATAAGGCAGGCATCCTCTTCCCCCACAGTGAGAACCCTGAGGCCAGACTGTGCAGCTCTGAAGAACAGACTGTGCAGACTGTGCAAGCTTGGTCATAAGGTCTCCTCTGGCTCTGTCCTTGGGGCCTTGCACTTGTTACTTTTCTTTTTCCCATTCTACTTTCCCTTAGTGTGGACCAAGGATAGCAGTAGTTACCTGAAGCCATTTTTTTTTTTTTTTTTGTGAAGAATTAAATGAAATGACGAATATGGAATGTTTACCACAGTGTCTGGCACATAAGAGATGCAGACCAAAATGTTACATTACAGTGAGAACTGCTGGTCAGAAAGTTGCCTACACTCATCAAAGACATGCTGGCATTGCTTGAATGGTCAACCGCTTAAGAACTGGCTCCCTAGTTCTTTTTTTTTTTTTTTAATTAAAATGTCTTTTACTTATTTCTTTACTTGGTACAGGGTCTGGCTATGCAGTTCAGACTCATAGTGATCTTCCTGTGTCAGCCTCCCAATCCCTGGGATTATAGGCATGTGCTACCATGCCTGGTTTTGGTGACTGGCACGTGGTGCCCAGGTTTCTGTGGCCAGCACTGCATGCGGTCCTGGGAATCAAACCCGGGTCCTTGCACTTCCCAGGCTGGTGCTTAGACTACCAAGCTATTTCCCCAGCCTCCCCAACTCTTTTGATATTAAATTTTGAGACCAGGTCTTGCTAAATTTCCTGGGTTGGGTTTGAATTTGTGGTCCTCTGGCTTTCCAAAGTGCTGAGATTACAAGCATGTGCCAGCATATCCAGCTTTCCTTGTCTTATAATGATTCAGCTCTGGACTTTTCTATTTATAAGTTTTTGGCATTTCCATTTGTTCTTCTGCCCCCAAGTAATACAGTTATCCTAGAGTGAAATGAAATGGTCAGAAGAAGGGAATATAGCTACTTTTGTCAGATTTCTGTTGCTGTGACAAAATACCTGTGATAAACAAATTATAAAGAAGAAAGGTTTATTTGGGCTCAGAGTCTCAGTTTATAGTTGTTTTGATTCTGTTGCTTTGGGGCCTGTGAGCAAAACAACACTTTATGGTAGAAGAGGATGTTGTAGGAACTTCTTATTGCATGGCTGCTGGGAAGCAAAAAGGAAGAGGAGGGGATCAGGGTTGCAACGCCCCCTCAAGATCTTTATCCACCTTTGAAGGGTTCCACCACCTCTCATGAACACTGCAGTCTGATGACCAAGCCATCAGTGCATGTTTTTCTTTTGTGGGGGACATTTAAAACCCAGTCCACAAGAAGTACCCACCCTCCAGGGATGGAGTCAATCTTATTTCGTGGAAGTAGCAAGGAATGGGAGAACTGGCTCCAGAAGAGCATCATTTCTCGGGGAAAAGAAGAGCTGTCCTCAGTGTTCATGAAGTGAGTTATGGTAATGTGTGACTGTTAGCCAGGATTGTCTACTTGATTGGCTTGGGAGCCACCCAGGAGAGTATTAAAGTGTGCTTATCTGAGTCTGATTTATTTCACTTAAGAGTATGGCCCTAAAGTCCATCTATTTAGCAATAAATGTCTCCAGTTTAAATTGAACACACATGTGTAAATATCACGTTGTCTCACTGGTGTGAGAGGCTGAAAGTGTAAATAAGAACCAAATTGTACAAGAGATATGGTGGTTGGGAAGAAATTGCTCCAAAGGAAAGAGGAATTAAAGAGGGGGCAGGAGGAAAGAAAGGAAGGAAAAGAAAAATGAGAAATGAAGGATGACCTAGAAACCAAGCTTTGTAAATAAGGAGGAGAGTGGTTGAAAAGAAATGAAGTGAATGAGAGGGTAAAATGCATGTTGAGTATTTGGTCCTAGTGACAAAACATTGACCAATTGAGAGTTTAATCATATTTCATCTTTTTTTTTGTGGTTCCCCAGACAATGTTTTCTTGCTACAACAAATCTATAGTGTAATTATCAAACGTTTATATTCTGCTTGAGTAGATTCCCAATTTGTAGATTTTTATTGTAAAGAGAGAAAAAAAGATAAACATAGCAATGAAATTGAGTTTTCAAATGTGTTAATAGGACAGTTATAATAGTTGATATACCACATATTGTTCTCTTCCTAGTAGTTTTTCAGAGTAGGAGATACAGGAATATCTTGTCCATGCAATATTAGAACAAGAATTTCTTTTTAATGAACTAAGAGAAACGAGCTTTGTAACTATCTTAACTAATGTATTCCTTTTTCATTTTCTTCTTTTCCCTTGCGACAGTTTGTCTCTTCTTTTGAACAGTTTCTTCCCAATTCACAATATCTATTGTACATTTCTGATCTTGTTTACTTGTTCAGTTTTTTCACACAAGTGAGACAATACAATATTTACACATATAGGTCTGATTTATTTCACTTCTGAGTATAGTCTAGAGTTATGTTCTTTTACTGATAAAGGACTCTATTTTATCCTTCTTTATGGATGAGTAGTACTCAATCATATAAAAATCCGCATCGTTTTTATTCCATTAAAGCAGACACTGATCAACAAATAGAGGATCTCAGGAAAATGATGGAAACCATGCATGGCAAGCAAATACAAGAAATAGAATCAATGAAACTGATCCAAACAGAAATGTAGGAGATTAGACACTCCATTGAAAGCATACGCAGCAGATTGAATGAAGGTGAGGACAGAATGTTAGATCTAGAAGATAGAAATGTGACTAGTGACCAGGAAAAGAAAGATTTCTTAAAAAATCACAAGAGTCCATGAAAACTCAATCCAACAGCTGTAGGATAAAGCAATGTAGTTTGTTTTTAAAGAGGTCAAGAAGGACAGACATTGGATGTAGGTATGAGGGCTCCAGGGAGTTTGGGTACTTGTGGGACAGCTCTTGCAGTAGGTCCATGAGGGCATCTTTGTTTTTCTGTACAACCATAATAGCAGCAGGGTGTGTGTGTGTGTGTGGAGGGTGTGTGTATGCATCCAAATGGACATTTACAACTGGGCAAGTTGTAAGCCTTGGATGTGTTAGATTTTTGTTTGTTTGTTTGTATTTAGGACAGGATGCACAGGGTACACAAAGTCTCACTGCGTAGATATGACTTACAGTGATCCTCCTGTTTACAGCCTCCCAAGTGCTGGTGCTGTGGGCAGTTGAATTAGATGGAAGTGTTATAGGCAGTCAGACAGGACCAGGCCCGCAAGGACAAGATGGAAGACAAGGTGACTTTGCAAGTTGGAAGAGACAGATACTCCCATATGGACCAGACCTCAAGACCAAGACAAAGGAGGAAACACAGCTACACACTTCCTTATGGATGGGCATCAGGGATTGATATTGTAAGTAGGTATCAGTCACCTTGAAAAAGCCCAAATGAGTCACTAGCCCAACCCCCAACAGGAAGAGACCCTGTCTTGTATTCATGCTAGTGACTCACTTCCCCATTTGGTCCTGTATTTAATCAATTTTACGTGAGCAATGGTTCTTGTAATCTCATTGGTTGACCATAGTTTTGTCCCACCTCATGCCCACCTGAGTTCCCATGTCTTCTCCACCACCTTACACCCACCTCACTGCATGGTTTTCCTCTTAAAAAGTCCCTGGAAGAGACAGCTTCCCCGAGGGCCACACGCTCAGGCCCCCTTCCTGTCCCTATCTTGGACAGGAGCTTTCTTTCCCTCAAAAAATATATTCTGCTGATAACCTCCATTTGTTTCTAAAATTCATTCTTTGATTTTAGAGAACATGAACTTGTCCCAGGTACCTTTTAGGTTGGGAGATCAGTTTTTTTCCCCTGTATCACTGGGATTATAGGTGCACACCACCACACACAGTCTTAATCACCATCTCAGCTCACCCCAGGAGTGGGACTGGCATAGAGACCCCATGATTGGGATTGGGATTAAACTTCCAGCCCCTGCATCTGCCTAAACAGGTGCTTTAATCTGCTGAGCTATTTGGTCAGCCCTCTTGGGGGAAAGAGGAAGTAATAATTTCCTGCAATTACCCAACATAACCACATTCTCAGTGGGGGCTTATTTAGTAACTCTGAAAGTAATGATGCTGATACTGGAGCACTTGCTATGTGTACATTATAATAAATATATTCTCATGTATCGTAGTTCATCCAGTTATGTAAGATGTATTTTTCACCTGTCTATGGCAATACTGGACATTGAATCCAGGACCATCACACTGAGCTACATCCCCGGACCTTTTTTAATTGTTCACTTTAAGACAAACTCTTGCCAAGTTGCTAAATTGTCCAGGTGGGGCTTAAACTTGTGATTCTCTTGTCTCAGCCTCCTGAAGTCCTGGGATTATGTTGTGTTGTGTGTTGATACACTTGGTTTTGCTTCTTCCTTTAATAGATAGAAAGGCAGAGAATCAAAGATTTTGAGGAATGATACAAACTCTAAAGATCAGTAACTAGAAAGCGGCTGAGATCAGATTTACATCCAGATCATTCCCAACCCAAGGTTCAAGCTCTTTTCTGTGTACATGCTCTCATCAGAGATGGAGTCAGGACACCAGGCCCGCTCTCTGCATTGCAGTTCGCTGTCCTGACTCCGGTAAATCTCCTCCTTCTGGGTCTTGGTTTTCTCATCTGTATCATGAGAGTCAGCTTTGAATTTTGCTTTTAGGGAAAGGAATCTTTCTTCAAAAGAAATCTTAAAAAGGCTCAAAGTGGGCTTTTCTGAGGCAGACTTGAGCATAGGGACTTGGGGTTGGGAACCACTGAGCCCAGCTGTCTCGGAAACCAGAACCCAGTGGGGAGCTCCTGGGGTGCCCGTGAAAAGTTTTAAAATCCCTAAACTAGATAAAAGTCCTTTCCAGCTCTGCCATCTTATGGCTATGGATCTGAGAATTCTTTGAAGGAAGCAGAGGAATAGGACACAGAGTGAATGAGAACTCAGACAGAATTGGGAAGTCCTGACTAACATGGGGAGAATGTAGCAGGAGAGCTCAGATCCTTCCACTGGGGATGCAGGAGCAGAAGGGACTTAATTGGAAGTCATATGTATATTAGCAATGGTTTCTTGCTTTTTTCCTTATTATTATTAACACATATTAATTGTGAAAATGAGTGGCTTTCTTGATGGCATTTCCAAACATGCCTACAACTGTGCTCTGATCAAATCCACTTTTCTTACGAACTCCTTTGAGAGTAGTTTTGTTCTGGATATTGTAGCACATCCTTCATATTTTTTAAAGACAATATCCAGGGCTCTTCTGAGTTTAGGATCTATTACCAGGAACCTTATAAAGTGTTGGTAGAGGTTAGAGTTTGTTGGCAGATAATGAGAATATTAACCGGGTGTAGAAATGGGCTAGTTTTAAGAGTTGTAAGCAATTTGTAAATAGAAAAAAAAGAGGACCCCCCTTTCTTTTTCATTCTTAAAAGAAATCCATAATGGGTTTTCCTCATAAACTGCAATTATTTTTAAATAGCTCTAATGAATAATTTAAAGACCCACTGGGTTAGGCAATTAGTTTTAAGTGTGGATTAATTGCTTTCTTTATAATATTCCATATTCATTTTTTCCTTTAACATGGACAGATATTTCATCTTCTTTAAAAATATTTTATGTTTTCTAAAACGTTCTGATAAGTGAGGAAAGAAGCTGCTGTAGTCATTGTAAAGTGTGAAGCATGTGACACTGAGCCCGTGTCGGCCCCTGTGTTTAGGGAACTAACAAAATCGTGACATTTTCTTCCCTTCTCCCATTTCAGTCAATCAACAGGCACATGGCCTCTGGTGTAGTAACTATCAAACATTTTTTATTGTGACCCACAGTGAGACATTGTGGCACAGTAAAGTACGCACAAATATACATTAACATGACAGTTATATGAGCAGAAACGTCAGGATAAAATGTTTAGCTCTAATTGATCCTTGCTACTCCTTTCCTCTTCACTTCACTCCATTCTTTTCTACTTTAAACACAAGCCAGCTGGTAACCTTGTGGGGAAGGAAATGGGTGTCTCGGATGGTTGGCCAACTTTTAGTTCTTGATCTTGTTGGTATTATTATAGCAGTGTTCCCCTTAATCTTGATCTTCAATTTTACTTGATTAAGAGGATCCTGACGAGGTGATTTGATAGTGATGGCATGAACTGCATTGATGGGTTAATTGATGGAAACCTTCACAGCCGAATGGGCTAGTAGGGGGTGGGCCCCCCGGAGGAGGTGGGTCATGGACGTGTGGCCTTGGAGACTATCTGGCTCCTTCCTTCTTCACTGGTTCTTGGGCTGCTGTCTCTCAGATGTCAAGAGTTGAATAGCTTTTTTCTCCCATGGCCTTCTGCTGTGATGTTTCTGCTTAGAGCTGATGGGCCAAGGACTGAAACCTGTGAGTCCACAAACCAAAATAAATCCTTTTCTTTTTTGTGTATGTTAGGTGTGTTTTGTACTGTGAAAAGCTGACCGATACAAGTGGTGTTCGTTACTATAAAAGTTCACTAAGTGGTACAGCTATTTTGTGTGATGATTTCTGGCTGTTTCCATTTTCTGCATAAAGTTTTGTTGTTGTTGTTGTTGTTTTAAATTCATGCTTCAATCATTTGAAAAAAAAAAAAAAAACATCATCCTGGAAGTGTTAAAATCTGTGTGAGTTGTTTCAAAGCCTCCAGTTCACCTGCAGTTTATTCCTGAAGTGAAGAGCAGGCTAAATAAAAGAACTGAAGGAAATTTCAGAAGACTGAGGGAAGCAGAAAAAGCCAAACTCCCCCTTAGGCAGCGCGCACAGTTGGGGCACTGAGGATTTGGGAATCAAATCCAAGTCCATTCCCCTGATGGCCTTTCTGTGTCACTGGACAGGGCAGGGACCTTGAAAGTTGAACACACTCAAGCCTATGTCCATGGTGTCTTGGAAGGAGTCTTATTTGCAGAAGAAGAGGGTTGGGCAGAGAGAAAGAACTACACAGGGCATGTTCTTATTGTGAACTTCAGACTTCAGATGTTTTTCCACATTGTGTTAGTTAATATTAGGCATTTACTAGGCCAAATTAAGGTCTTCCTGGAGACCTAGCAAACATTATTTTGGATGTGTCCATGAGTATGTTTCTAGAGGAGACAGGAAGTGGGTCTGAGCTGGCTTTGTTTGGATGATACAATCTCTAGGTGGATGGTACCACCCAATAGTGGGTGTCCAGATGGAAGGAAAAGAAAGGCAAATTGGTCTCTCTGTTCTATAGAAAGGGGAAGTCTCCTGACCTTTAGCAGCATGGCTACAAGCTCTCTAGCCCTTGGATTCTGGGGTTAACACAGTGGCCCACCAGGTTTGCATGCCTTTGGATGTAGACTGAGCCACATTCCTGGCATCGCAGGGTCTCTGACTTGGGGATGGTTTGTTGTGAAGTTTTCAGCCTTCAGAATAATGTGAGCTAATTCCCCTGATTAAGGCCCTGTAATATGCCCATTTGCATATCCTGTGGGTTCTGATTGTTTGGAGAACCCTGAGTAATAACAGACACCTTCTCAGAAAGAAGTTCTTGCTCTTTTATCTTCCCTACCAAAATCAGTTTTCTGTAATGGGTGCCCGTGAGTTAGTTACTATTCTGTATCTATTTCCCTCCTTTTATTGATTTTCCCTATCTTGATGCTGTCTTAAAGAACCAATAGACCTTTTGCAGAGATAAGTATTTCAAACAATGCATGTGTAAGAAGGGAGTTGAAATCCTGCATTTTGGCCTTGTCCCTGACCCTAATAGCTTTGTAGTCTAGGACAAAAGGAAGTGGATGTCTCTTAATCAATCAAGAGCAATCAATTTTACTATTTTTGCCCTCCAAGGACACAATGGCACGAAGCTTTTATCTCCCAAGTAGGATAACTTTCTCCTGTGTGTTAGAAAAATTGCCTAAATGTGAAAATAAATCATGTGGCTTCAGTGTCTTATACAGGCCCCCACCCACCGAACACAGCACAAATATTCTGTTCAACTCTCTGGTTGCTATTTACTAACAGATATGTGAAGTTATATCTTAACTCATAGATGTTTGTTTAGCAGATATGCAAATAATTTCCATCTGATAGCACTAACTTCAAAGGTTATGTTTTGTTACCCTATTAGGCTTTAAATGGTTGGGTATGTAATGGAGAAATCATGCCCTAACTGTTTTTAATAAATTATTCTTAAATACTTAGCTTCTCAAACTGTTCTTTAAACCAGTATTAGCCTATTATTAGTTCTCTTGTTAATGGATGAATTGAATGAAATCTTTGATGTGTTCATTTTATACTTACCTGAGAGTCAAGATTTTATCTTTCAGAAAATTACGAGTTTTTGAAAGCTGCTCTTCAGCAATACCCAAGTGGACTAACCTGACAGAGCCAGTTCAATTGCATTTCTTGAGAAGAGCATCTCAAGGACCCCTTAAACTCAGCAATGTCTTGTCTAGGCTTCTACAATGAGTCCCAAGTGGACATAGAAGTCTAGCTAATTGCATGTTGGCTCCATATTTCTCTAGACTTCTCTGTGTGTGTGTGTGTGTGTGTGTGTGTGTGTGTGAGTGAGTGCGTGCGTGGGCGCAAGCGCACATATTCTATATTTTGCTTTTGTGCTTCCTGATTTGTTATTCCAACTGATGTTTTTAGTAACCGGGAATTTAATTTTATGGTATGACCACTTAGTGATCTCTCATAGAGGGACAGTAGAGCTCTGTTCCCTACTATGGGAGACAGAAATGCTGCTTTGATAGTCTTTTTAAAACTGTTGGCATGTTTGTCTATTTGTAAGCACAAATAAATTGAAGATTTTATGCTTGTCAAAGCAAGAGACCTTTAAGGTATGGACCAATGATTTTTTTTTTTTTTTTTTTAACATTTTTAACTTGAGCCTGAAATTGTGAGTTTTCTATGTCTGGAGGTCTGTGTGCCTGTGATTCAGAAACAGCCCTGATATCTTATTATAAAATTATGAAATATTTTATTACCTCCAGATTATATTTGAGGTATTTTAAAAGAAAGGATTTCTGATCTGATTAATTTTCAGAAATTGATGGTTATGTAAGTGTCATATTCTCTCAATTTATAGAAAATAAGGAAGTACCACTTAGATGTATGAGATTTAAAGAAAATTCTTATTACTGAAAATGTTGGCTCAGGGACTATATTACTACAAGAATTCAAGCTCACAGAGTTGAAATGTATCTGTAGAAAAATTAAATTGGTTCAATAACTTTGGTTTGAAAAAGAAGTTAATAGCTAAGTGTCTTCCCATTTAAGTTTACTATGACAATTTTGATTTTTTTTCTAATGAATTACCTGATCTTTTCATATTGGTCTATAGATCAATGCTATTCCTATATAGCATTTGGGATTACAGAAACACCAATTTTGTGTGACTCAATTGAATGAAAATTCTGAAAGGCATTTTTATGAAAGCATGTATGCTTTGTAGTATGCCCACTTGGTGGAATACAATTTTCAACATCCTGGAATTAATGCCATATTGGTTAACTAATTGATAGTATTGATTAAATTCTGAGTAAGAATGAATACCAAAACATTGATTACTATGCAGCATATTTTACTTACTGTTTTAATGTATTATGCAGTGGCTGACTTTTGGATCATATTGAGGAACTTGGCTCATTTTACCACATGAAGGAAGTGAGAACTGTGATGCTACAGAAATTTCTATATGTATTCATGAATACTGAAAGTTATATATGTCCTAATAAATTGTAATCATCTACTAAAATGGTTGCACACGGCACTGAACTAACAACTACCCTTTCCCACTTGTTGCTCTGAGACATTTGTCAGCTACACTGATAAAAGTTATGCTTAGTATTGGTGGGAGATGTTTGAGCTTTTCCTATGCAACGTCATCCTACAGGTTTTGGTAAGAGTAGTAAGGCAAGAAAAAGGTCACGGAAAAGAATTAAAGCCATATAGATTAGAAAGGAAGATATATGTGTCCTTACTCTTGGATGGCATGGTTGCCAACTTAGAGAATCCTAAAGAGTGTACAAAGAATCTGGAAGTGATAATACATTTAGCAAGGATATATGACATGTAGTCTATATATAGAAATAATATTTTGTATATATTAGTAATGAATATTTGAAAAACTTAAAAACCCTATTATCTTTTACAGTGACACAAGAATCACAAAATATTTAGGTATAAATCTCACAAATTATGTTGATCATCTATATGATGAAAATACAGAGAAACAATCCATAAAATAAACGGGCAGAATATTGAGTTCATATGTATGGGTTGGAAGACTTCATAGCCTTAAGATGTTGATTTCTCCCAAACTGATCTAAAAACTCAGTGTGACTCCAGCAGGAATTTGGTAGAGTTTGTCCAAATGATTCTGAAATTTCTAGCATGAAAAGTATATAAAAAAACAAAGTGTTTTTTAAAAGCAGAATATTCTGGGAAAGAATCCTACTGCCTGCTTGCTTTTTTTTTTTTTTTTT
>NDGM011063540.1:0-19439 GCA_002564305.1 Octomys mimax
GATGAATGCTGTTCCTGGGCCAGAGCCATCATGGCTGCAGCAAGAGCACCCAGAGCTCTCTTGCTCTGCCAAGTGGTCAGCCCCAATCGGGAAGGCTGCTATGTCAGTCATGATCTCTAGGGGATGTCCACTCCCTCTTACCCATGAGAAGCATGTAGCATGTTTTTAAGTGCTGTGGTTGGGTCTGATATTTTTATTTTTAGACTATCCCTATGTCACATCACATTTTAGACTACCCCTATATATGAGCTAATGTGTGTTTGTTGTACGTGCCGGCTCTACTTTCTTATAAAGTTATAATTTCCCTGGTACTTTTACTGCTCTCAAAAGTACTCCTTTGTCTTTTTTCTACGCTCTTGTTTGAAATGAAAAGTTGATGCCCCTACGGCAAGGTTTCCAAGGTATCCGGACTGTGGTCCATTAGGTTCAAACCCTTCTCTAGGCGTAGACTTGTGTAGCTGCCTGTGACTTCTCACCGTTCCCCCCTAGTCCCCCCCTCCCAGTAACTTTTGTTACAGGAAGCTGCAACCTGACACACCTCGTTCCTTTCAGGCTCCCTGCACTTCACTTCCCACTGCCCGCAGGAATTCTCTCACTGGTTTCTCCCAACCATGCTGAGCCAGTCGGCCACTGAAGGCACCTGCCCAGGGACAGCAAGAATTATAAGTTATGCGAGGCATATTTCATGCACACGAGTTTCTTTAGGAACACAAGGCCTAACGAAGCAACTGTCTGTGTGGTTTACTGAGGCCCTGGAATGGGATGATGACAACAAGAAAACTTTTTCTGTTTTGTATGCTTTGTAACATCAGCATTTGGATGAGTAAAACCACACAGAAGGAACGCAATAAATACTGCCTGAATAGCCCATTGAACTGAATATATTTTGTGGGTTAATGATATGCTGCTTAATCAACAAAGGTCAACTACTCCTCAGTGCTTTCCTAGTTTAGGATAATGATAAGGTGGGTTTTCGGGCCCTTCCATCCTATGATCGCACGACCGAATATTCAATTATTACAGCTCTGCATGAATAGGTTAATTTCTCATAAAAGGACAGGCTTTCCTTTTGTCTCATTCCCCCTGTCAGATGGGATCGTCCCCTCTGGTGTCTTAAGGATATTTCAAAACCACAGGTATGTGTGTAGTTTTGAATGGCTAAAAACACAAAGCCGCATGTAGTATTTTAAAAAAGTATTGCTATTTGCTTTTCTATTGTTAAAAGTTGAAACTATTCGCGTATTTACCCCGGGGATAGTCGTGCATGACGGAGGCATGTACATGAGCATTCTTTCCTTGTCTCCTGGGCTGTCACCCTTTGCTTGGGCTCAGACACAGTGCTTTGTTCACACAGCAAAGGGCTTGCACTGTCTGAATACACAAAATGTTTGCTTTGCCAGGGTTTATGTATACACACACACCTTGGCCTGATTACCTTGTGCTCTTAGATCTTTGCGTCACCTCTCGGGGCTTCTCTGACACTTGGTTGAAATAATGATTTGAAAATTGTATTTCCATTTCTATAAAAGTTGGTGCCCAATACTGGTAGGCCAGTGGTTGCATTTGAGTAATAGAATTTTAAGTGATTTATAACCTCCTCTTCTAATTTGCTTTATTTGCTTCTAGCCACCCTGGCAACAAATATGCAATGAAATCCCATCCTCTCGGCCCTCTGCAGAGAGCTGGAAGTATGCATCAAGCAAAACCAGATCGAATTCCTGCTCTTGTCATCCTCATGGCGCTTCTCAAACTGGCAATAGGAATGCACATACTATACAATAGAGATGAATCACTTTTAAAGGTATTAAATGTAGCACATCAAATTCTGCTGAGCTCTAATCTGGAAACCACGTCTCCAGCACTAACTCGAGGGATCCCCTGTATCACTCATAATGAAGTTTAGCAATGCAAACTTTTTTAAAACATGAATTACATCCCCATCTGTAAAGCGTAAGTATTACATGCTGGCCTCATGGACCACATGGGCTCACAGCTGTAGCTGCACATCCTTGCAGGAATCATGCTAATGAGAACGTCCTGTCCTCTTGGTTTGAGGTGACTGTAGGAAACCTGAGGGTGCTCAGACTGATGGATGAGGTGCCTGACTTGAGCCTTGTGCCTGTGGGCTCCGGAGCTTATCTGCTTTCTGTTTGTTTTCTGTGCTCCTATTAGGTTGTTGTTAGTTACATTCTGATGTTTGTAGTTTGGGGAAATCTGTATCTTTGTTATTTATGTTATCAATAATGTGACCTGGGCCTTCCTCAGCAATGTTCCAACTGTTCCGAGGTCCTCAATCACTAATTATGCAGATGAACAGATTGTGGAAACTCTTTCCTTATGGCTGCATTCTGGAGGAGTTGTTTTTATTAAATTGCCTATGTCTTGAATTATAATTAGGTATTGGCCCATATTATTAGCCTTTCTCCTCACTCTGTCTCTGTCTTTCTTTCCCTCTCAGTGTTTTCTTGCCCTCTTTAAATTCTTTTCTTTTTCCTTTACTACAGGCTTCAAACTTTATCAAGAGGGAAAGAGAAGCCTCAAGTCATTAGCGTCAGAAGTGAGCTTGCCTAATTGCAGATGACAGGGCAGCGTGTTCCATATCGGGAGGTTCTGTTTTGTGCAGAAAGTCATTAGGATATGGAGCAGCCTGCCAGACAAAGTAGTAGAAGCTGGAGAGCTTAACATGTTCAAGGGCAAGGAAGGGATTTACTTATAGCCTTGCAACATGGCCTGACCTGGTACAGTCAAGGAGACTCACCAGAAGGCAGAGAAACTATGGGAAGGGCAATGGGGACCATGAGGACTTCCAGTTCATTGCAGTTAGCCAAGTCCGTACTTGGTTCCTCTACATGATCCTTGTGAGTTACGCCCACCTTATTATTTGAATCTTATTAGGCATTCAAGGCAAGCTCAACATCCTGAGGAAGGTGGGAAACTTGACTTCCTGGTTGCCTCCAGGAGCAACTTGCCTTAAGGGACCTTGACGGCTTTTGCTTGAATGAGGCATGGAAGATGCAAGCTCATTATGAAATTGTTTTTAAAACACATAAATGGATATCTATACAGGCTGAGTGATGGATTGCGTGCCATTGTAGATGAATAAGCGCAAAGGGTTACAGTGGAGGAGAAAAATATGTGAAGACCCCGATACAAAAACGAAGACCAAAATCAATCCAAGACAAAATTCTCTTCTCTCTCTCCCTCTCCCTCTCCCTCTCCCAGCTCTCTCTTGTTGGCTCCAAAAGAACTGTATGATTTTCCTTTCACCATCCTAATCTTGTTTAGAGACATCAGAAATGGATGCCATATTCCAATCAAAGGTAGATAAACACCAGACCAGCTCAAGTTATGGGGAAGAAAGACGAATTGGAAAGGAAGTGTGTAGCTTTTTCTCTCGGATCCCTGAGCATGTACATTTGGAGGGGGAGGGAATCAGGAGAACTTAGTGTAAGTATTCATATCAATTTGCCAGCACCTGGAAGATAACTGAGTGGTAAGGAGCAGTCATTATAAAATTATCTGGAAAGTCACACAAGTTAACCAAGCCTATCTCCTTTGTACTGCTAGAAGAAATAAAACTGAGATGGGTTTTGATATACCTACATGGGAATGGAACTTTTGATACTATTAGCATGTGCACCTAGTTCACTCCACGCCTGAAAGAGATTAAGCCTCTGGAAAAATAATAGGGACGGAAGTTAGTTTTACACATAGGTAATTGCTGCCTCATATTCTTTTTAAATTATACCATCATAAAACATTGGAACAAAAGGGATCCTGAGATTTTTGCTTCCAACTTACCCACTTTAACAGAGTGGTAAAACTAAACACTTTCTAGAGAAAAACAATGTATCTTTAAAGTCTTCCTGAAAAGAAAGCTCACTCAGTCCTTACTGAGGTATTCCCATTATTCCCATCTTCAGTATCCTAACACCAAATATGGGGTGCACTAGGACAGTACCAAAAATAGAACTGCTGCTGTGTTTGCTTGTTTTTCTCTTTAACTTCAGAATAGTTTGGGATTGACGTAGAAATCAGGATGCTAGTAAAGAAAGTTCTCATCTCTGCTTGATTTTTCCTCTATTAGTGATGTCTTACAGTAGTATAGCATTGAAATACTATACACACGTGCATCCACTTATTTTAAACTAAAATTGTGCTTGCTTTACTTATTTGTTTACTTATTATTTGTACCTAATGTCCTTTATCTGAGCCAGGGCCTCAAACAGGATACCACACTGAGTTTAAGATTTGTGTATTCTTGTAATGGTCTGGTGTTCCCTTAGAAGCTTCCCACATTCTCTTCGTGCTTGAGGTTCTTGAGTTGACAGTTGTGAGGGGCGACCGCCAGCCGTGCCGCAGAGCGCCTCTGCACCGCAGCGTGCCTGGTACTCCGCGGTTCGGACTGGGTCACGGTACCGGGAGGAAGGGAGCGGAGGCCGAGAGGCGCGGAGGCCGAGGGGCCTGATGGCCTGCGCAGAGGCTGGGCTCCCTCCGCGTCGGTCGTCCCAGTGGGTGCTGCGCCTGCTCCCCGGACACGGGCGGCGCTCGCTGTCCGACGCTCTCCTCTTCTCACGCTGTGCCGCTTGCCGAGAATCGTCGAATTTCCGTGCCTGTGCTGCCTGCTGACGCCGGCACTGCAGAGAAGCGCGTACGCAAAGCCCGGGTCAGCGAGTAGGAAGTCCTCTCCGCCTTCCTTATAGAATGAGAGCAAACAGAATGGGATGGGAGTCTGTTTTACCACACAGTTCCTCTAGCAAATAAATGTCTTGTTTCTCCATTTTGTCACCTTCGTTCACTGAGCTGGCTTGCTTAGTTCTTGAAAAAAAAAAAAAATTTGAAAATCATTTCTAGTTAGACTTTTTGACATATAGTTTTGAAATATGGCAACTGAGGGGCCGGGGAGATGGCTCAAGGGGGCGGGGAGATGGCTCAGTGGAGTAAGGGCTTCCCCGGCAAGCGCCTGAGTGGTTCCGGAAAAAAAAAAAAAAGTTCCTGAAATAGGACAACTGCAACAGGTGCTGGGACAACAACAACAAAAGTGTTGAAATTCAGTCCACTAAATCAACTTATTTTAATATTCTGTCCTGAATACAGGCATGCACACTTCTCTCTCTGTCTTTCCTGGGGCATTTCCAGGGTGTCTGATAGTATCTCTCCCATTGTATACTCAGCTGCTGTTGAGGATGCAGGGCAACAATCTTTTGCATGCTGCCACAGGCCCCTCCCTCCCTCTCACTAGGTGCCTTGTTTCCGGCAGTTCCAATCTTCTACCTCGGTTTTATCTTCCCTTCACAAGTAGCTTTAAAAATATCAACCAGAGAGAACATACATACAAACTTATAGTACACTGAGTCATTTATAATGCCAGGAGTTTTATTACTTGAGTTTAGATTTTCTAGATTAAGACTGGAGATGAGGTTTTACTTCATGTACTTACTTCTCTTCATTATGAGGAACTACCTAGAAGGCTGTGTTGAAAAGGATTTCAAGGACATGTTCAGGCTTATGGGGGAGAACAATATGACAGATAAGATATGGGCATGGGAGAGAGGAAACGTGAAGGCTACCTCCAGATAAGACGATCAGACTCTTGTGCGCTCAGACATTCTGACCTAATCAAATAAATCATAAGCTAATTCTAAGTTTTTAAAGACTTATTAATGTCTGAATTGATTATTTTTATGCTATCAGTTTATCAAGATTATGGAAAATAAAATCTACTGATCATCGTCTATTGTATAATCAAGCAATGTAAAAACTTTGCAAAGACAGTGATTGAGGGAAATGGCAAGATTTCCCTTCTGAGAAGGAAGTCATAGTTTCCCAAGAGAGAGTTTCCCATTCAGGGGCAAGTTGAGAATAAGAATGTGGCAGCAAAGGACCTCGGCTCAGGGGAGGGACTCTCCTTCAGAGTACGGAAAGCAGAGAGCACAGGATCACTTCATTTCCCAAGTTTCCCTTCCACCCTTGTGCCGTGGCCCTTGATCTCATCCAGTCCAAACTAAAAGTATTAATGAGAAGCCTCCACATGTTAAAATCATTTATTATGATGAAACAATTATTCTCAAAAGTACAGACTTGTATTAATGCTAATGCTCAATTCCAGTGTGCATGTAGATGCAGCACACATGACAGCATCACAAATTTGATGTATCTGAGAAATTTCCACTGTACTACATGATTTATGTGAGTGAGCTCATAGTGCCTGAAATCTTTAGCACTGCTGAGTTCTTCCTTTGGAGAGTTCTTTACCCAGCAGGTTTTTATTTATTTACTTATTTATTTTTATTAACTTTGTCCAGGAAGGATTTTTATAAAATAAATTCACTCAGGCCAACCAAATAGCTCAGTGGATTAAAGTGCCTGCAAGCAGGTGCAGGGGCCGGGGGTTTGATCCCCAGGCCTGCTATGCTGGCCCCATCCCTGGGGCACGCTGAGACTAAGATAGGGTGAAGTGGCACGGGCCTGTAATCCCAGCTCTTGGGAGGCTGTAAACAGGCAGATCACTGTGAGTCCAATCTAGTAGTGAGACCCTGAACACCCTGTAGACCCTTCCCTAAAATACAAAAATAAAATAAATAAATAAAATAAATTCACTGTAATGTTATAAGTACTTTTGCCAAAAGGATCTGAATTTGTTGAGGAATATCACAGAGATGAGGTACAAATTGCAGGAAATTAAGCGTGTTTTAGCCTGTCAACAATATTATCAAATTTTAGTACTTGTCAATTTTTTAAAATTCAGGACAGAAGGAGGTAAACCTGTTAATAGGACGCAAGTCTAGTGTAGCATTTTATACTCAACTTAAAAACATTTACTGCCGTAAAATGGTGGGATAGAAGCATGAAGAAAGGCACTTAAAAGTTTGCCAGTAATGGAAGCTTTTCTGAAAGGGGCTGCGAGTGCCGTGGAGCTCAGAGTATATCCAAAGCAAAGTCCTCTTCCCACGTTGGGTGCATGATCCAAGCCAAATGGGAAGAACTTGATCATTACTGATGCGAGCGTATTTTACTGGGGGATAACAGAACCATGCAATGTGTATGTTCTTTTTTTTTGGCAGAACCAGGGATTGAACTCAGGCCCTTGCGCTTGCCAGGGAAGCGCTTATTCCACTAAACGTGTATGTTCACCAAAAGGCAGGTGGATTAACTAGCCACTTGATACACCCCTAACAGTGATAACTCTACTCAGGTGACCCCTGACAACAGAATGCATACATAAGCCATGCTGTATTCCTATAGAGGACTATACAGAAAATCTCAACTATAGCCACAGTGATCGGTAACAACATACAAGAGTCTCAAACGTGATACTGAATGAAAAGATGCTGCGCACAAAATCGCACGCACTGGATGACTCCATATGCACATTCTAGGAGGGGAGAAACGGAGCCATCACTGGTCACATGGGAGCTACGTTTCCTCAGGGCTTGAGGTGGTAATTCCCTGGGAAAGGTGCATGACAGGACTCTAGTAGGGCTAAAATCGTGTCTCCTTCTCCATCTGCAAGGCATTAACGCAGGACTGTTTGCTTTGTAAAATGTCATGGTGGAGTAATTTATGACTTGCTGACTTACCTATTTGAACACAGTATTTATAAAAGGTTTCTGAACAAAATGTGATAACTCTATTTTAACATATAGATATAGATACAGATATCAGATACAACATCATGGTTTATGTGGACATAATCAAAAGGTTAGAGGAATTTGACTGCCTTTATAATTGAGCTTTCTTAGAACCTTTTTGTCCATTAAGCCTATACCTTTCAATGAAAGTTGAATGACCTGTTTTTAGCTTTAGGTTTTCTGAAGTGAAAGTTAATCTATTTCTGTATCTGGAAAATTAACAAACAGAAGGACTTGAAAGCTTGAGGATTTTCCTCTAGGAAAAAAGAGACCACTTGTGTAGCTGGGTGTTTCCTTACACTGATGTGTGTATGTGTGTGTGTGTGTGTGTGTGTGTGTGTGTGTGGTGTTCAGATACAAGGACTTAAATAAGTATTTTGCCATGTTAGCTGTTATATGAACAATGTGTCTATACATGTCATAAAATTTATGCTTTCAAACCTACTGTGTGCATTAGGGAAACAAGAATTAATTGCTAAGAAGTGATAAAGACTTGTAGGAGGTAGAAAAAAGTACTCTCGCATGATAGAGTTTAGTGAAAAATGGAAAAAAATAAATTATGAGCCAGGTATGGAGAGGCACACCTGTAATTTCAGGACTTGGAGGCTGAGGCAGGAGGACAGCCATGAGTTTGAGGCTTGCCTGGACCACATAGAAAGACTCTGTCTCAACACTCCCCCAAATTTAAAAAAAAATTAAATTTACAGTGCCAAGGGGTTGTAGAGAAGTCTGGGATGATTCTGTTGATTCTGCAACTAATGAGACCAATCACACTCTAAAGTAGGATATGTGTAATTAGGTTATAGAACATGGTTTTTGATTGATATTTTAAAATGTTTTCCAGTCTTAGAGATATGATTTGTGTAAAAATCCTATTGGGTAGAGACCTAGATTAATATTAAATTTCAAATCCCTTGCACCTAGGTGTGGTGGTTCACACCTGTGAGGCCAGCGCTTGGGAGGGTAAGGCAGGAGGATCACTAAGTTTGAGGCCACCCCATCTCAAGAAGACAAAAAATTAAATTCTTTGAAAATGGGTAATAGAGTTTATGACTATGAAAATCTGAATGGGTGTTGGGTGGGGGTGGTAGGTGAAATTGTATGTCAGTCCTAATTAGTGAAGATTTGCATAAATTTTTGTTCCCAAACTCTGTTTATTAATATCTGGATGTCTTGGAACAATTGATCTAACCTTCTGGAACATTCTTTTACTCATATATATGAATGATAACTATCTTAGAGGAATGCGGTGGTATTTAGGCAAGGTGATGCCTGTAGAATACTTGGCAGAATACCTGATGAAAATGTAATGTTCAACATGAGATAGCCATTTTTTATTATTCTGTCATATGTCATGCAGGCACATGACATACTAATTTTAGGGCAGCAAGAAAATTTCAGATTACATTGATGAGAGCCAAAGGGATCTTTGAAGCAATATGCAGATTTGGTTTGAATTGGATCAGGAAAGACCAAGCTTAATGACTATTTTTAACATCTCTTCCTGGAAGGGTATAGGTCAAAGGGAATGAGGCTTCCCTCACCTTCACTGTTCCTTAAATATTTGTTGATATGTATATGTTAAGCTTTCCTAACAATTTATTCTCTTTTCAATTTTGGCTGATGTTAGAATTTTTCCTAACATTTATATAATACAGTTATATGAAACTACCTTTAGAATCTTATTGGAGATGTTCTGCTTCCTTCTATACCAACCCATAAAAGATACATTCTGTATTGTATGACCTACTTTCTTCCCTGGACAACATCAGCAGCATTTGCTATTTCCAAATGAAGCGTTATCTTCAACAAATTCTCTATCTTCTAGAACTAACATTTATGCACTCTGGTCACCACCCCCGTTTCTGTACCCTGTGAATTGTTATCCTCATATTTATTTGGAAAATTGATATTTTCCCAGTGCTCTAGTCAACAAGTGAGGTATTGTAAATTTGTGACCGGATCTCTCTCCACGGGTTCACATGATCATCTGCAAGACCCAAGGAATCATTTTTGTTTTAGTGTGGGAGCCCCATAGAGCAATCTTCTGAGTGTAATTCTCTGCCCTTGTGCTTCCTGTCTGGGAAAGAGTAGGTAACTTTGCCCATGGCAGTTGTCTAAAAGTCTAATGATCTCTGCTTTTAGGGTCTTTTTGATCTGAACAGCAGTCCCTGGCTCAGAGTCAGTGATTCAAACTTACAAGAAAGCAGAGTCTTGTAGGAGGTACTTTGGATTCCATTTCCATGTGGGCTCAGGAATTTATGTTTCTTGGCATAGAAAGGGAAAATAATATGATTCATTATTTCCCTAAAGATGAAGCCATTGTTGAGAACCTTGGGATGGGCCAACTTGCCTTCTGCTGTATATGAGGGACGTTTACTCCCCAAGGTTATTTACAAGGAGTTATAAAATCCAATCTTTGGAATCTTCCCCCTAGTAAATCATCACTCATCTATTTGCATGCTATTCTGCATACATTTGTATAATGAACTAGGTTATTTCTACAAAATCATCCAAAATTCCTAACTTCAGGGAGGTAAAACAATTAATGAGGCAATTGTGTTCAATTTTACTGTCTGAGCCAAAGAAAAGCATGGCACAAGCAAGAGACTTGCCAATTCTCCTGGGCTCCTTCTTCCATAGGCACCTCATATAAGCTTAGATGAAAGTCCTTAAAATGAACAGTAATTGTGTCTGTTTTCATATTTATTTGTACTATTTATGCATCAACTCTACCTTTCCCAACTCTTAATTGCATTCATTTCTAATAGTTGTCCCCATAACAAAGAAATTCATATCTTAGCTTTATGATTTCTTAGACATTGGTAAATAGTTCAAATTCCTGAGCCTCAATAGCTGAAATATTTCTTTTTCAAGTCCTTCTGAAAATAAAAGTATCACCTGACTTCATAGAACCTAGGAATTTTACAAAGAGCAAAACAATTGCTTATGTTGCAAATTCCCATTTTTCTACTCAAGAGAAGTAAAAGCAAGGAGTGCTTTGTGATAGCAGAGGAAATTATTATGGTTCAGGTCTAAAATGTATTTCCAAGTTTCATGTATTTTGGAAGGAAACTGGATCTTCAAAGTGGTACACTTAGCTCAGAGATCAATGTGCTGATAGGAGGGAGGGCCTGGTTGCAGGAGGCAGGTTACTCTGGGGTGGTGTTATCAGGAAGCGGGTATCTCCCTCCACAGCTCCCCCCTTTGCGCTGCTACCTGGATGCCATGGATGTGTTCTTCAGATGTGTACCTCTGCCATCCATTTTGTGTCTCAGAGCCAGATAACCATGGACTGAGACTCGGAGATATAATGTGCCTCTCCTCTTCCAAGTCATAGGTGTCAGGTATGTTGCCTTGATGACAGGTACATAACTAAGACAGATTTGGTGCTGAGTGGGGATCTTCCTATGACTATACCTGGCCCCATGATAGAGAAGCATTTAGAAATGGTTCATGAGAAGAGTTTGGAAAGGTTTGCAAGTACTAAAAATACTGCAATCTGAGATTGATGGGAGATTCTGGTCAGAGCTACAAGTTAAAAAAATGCTTATAGAAATGAGACAGTAAAAGCCATGCTTTGAAGGTTTCATTTGGGAACAAGGACTCTACTGGCAATGGGACTAGGTGCCATTGTGTTAAGATGTAGCAGAAAATTTCTTTAAACACATGTCCTAAGGCTTTCAACAAAACAGATATTCAGGGTGGTGGAGGAAATTCCAAAGCAAGCCAATATCCAGGCTGTGGCAGGGGTACTGGTGGGTGCATTTAGCTAGATCTACAGTAAAAATCAGGAGCCTGTAAGGAGATTAGGGTCAAATGATGTTTGAAGTCTGCTGTTTCTACAGAAAGAAGGCACCATCAAAGTTGAAGGTATGGAAAGCATAAGTATTAAAATGATGAGATTAAAAAGAAGACAAGCAGGGACTGGGGAGATGACTAAGTAGAATAAGAGCTTGCCTGGCAAGGGCAAGGACCTGAGTTCAAACCCTGGTTCTGAAAAAAGAAAAAAAAAAAAAAAAGACAAGCATTTTGTATCAGTAATATAGTAAAGATAATGAAAGGCATTTCAGGAATCAGCAACACCCTATCCTTTGGCATATTCAAGGGTGAAAAACTCTAAAATTTTTATTTTAAAAGAGAGCCCTAGGGTGTGTATTCATTCAAGTACACAGAATGAAGTTTTCCCCTAAGTTCAGCCATCCAGGCAGTCTGAGGGCTCTGCAGCGCTGATCCAAGGGGGCTTGTCTATTGATCAAATCTGTAGCAGCATCATCCACACGGTGTTGTTTTTATAGTAATATAGAATGCATGATTTTGTGGAGTTAAGAGCCTTCCAGCCAGAGCTAAGAAGAAATCACCAGAAAGGGCAGTGTTTGAGCCTGGGAGAGTGAAGTTGAATGTTCAGTGAAAACACCAGAAAGTTGAAGATGCTAAGAATGTGCAATGCCTGTGGGGAAACTTTAGGCAGGGAGCAAAGCCACCCTGAGAGAGAGGGCATGTGGGCTGAAACCAGTGAAGCCGTAGGAGCAGGACTATCCAAGTGCTTCGGGTTACACATTCCACCACAGCTTGCCCAGAGTACTAGACACAGAGGTACAGGATCTACTGTTTGCTGTGCTGGCTTTCAGTCTTACTTGGCCTTGTTAGTTTCTAGTTTTTATATTTCATTTGAAATGAGTGTTTATCTTGTGCTGTTATATGTTGGAACTGGAACTTTTTAATTTATTTAATAAAAGCTGATAGCTAAGAGTTTGCCTTTTGTCTCAGAAGAGACTTGGAACTTAGACTTTTCAGCAATGTTTGAGCTGTTAACGCTGTGGCAATTTTTAGAGATACATGGAATGCATTTTGCATAATGAGATAGAAAAATATTTTAGGGACTAGGGTAGAACTCAGTGATTTAGACCTACACTTTTCCCCACAACTGTCAAGTGTTTTGGAAGGTGATAGGATGATGGGAGCACTCTGCACACCAATGGATTAATTCACTGACATGTTCTTAGGCAAATGTGTCAGTAGGACCTGGGGCCTGATCAGAACAGACAGGTCTCTGGGGCATGACCTGAACATATTCATTCTCTTCCCTGGATCCTCCCTTTGCTCTCTGTACCTCCTTGATACCAGATTTGACCGCCTTTTCTTCACATGATGCTCTGCTATCTTGTATCTGCCTTGGGTCCCGGTGAGCTTGGCCTGAAACCATGACCCCAAATAAATCTCATTTTCTTTAAATTGTTTTTGTCAGGTATTTTGTGTCAGCAGTGGGAAGGGGATTAAGATAGACATAGAGTCAAATAGTAGCAGATATGAAAGCAAATTAAAGAACTTTTGCCTTAAACTGTGAGCTATCCCTTGGCCCATTGCCTCTTCTTTGCATCCAGCTCACGTGTTTTTCCCATTCATACTCAGAAGCTCATGCATTGAACTTGTATACACATGAACACACACAATGAGTTCACTGACTCCTCTGATCAGCACGGAGCTCTGCCAGGATCTGTTCCCAAATCCTGTTTTAAACTTGCTGAGAAGTAAGAGTAGAAGCCAGGCTTCAGTGAAGTCAGCCACATGAACTTCCAGCACCACACTCTTAACATGTGCCATCCAGGGTGCTCTTAGGGAGATGCCGTCCTAGGATCTTGTGTCTGTAAGCAGCTGATGCAGTTTTTCTCAGCCACAAGGATGAAGTTTGGATAACATTTCTGGCTTTGACAAATTCCCAAGTCACAAAGAAATGATTCCATTGACCTAGCAGCTTTGAACTCTCAATACAACATGTTCTTGAGCAACTTCCCAAAGGGGAAAATAATGTGAGAGTTTCTAACAGTGCCGAAAGCTTCTCCTCTAATCATCCTATGTGGACTTTGCTAGCATTCCAAGGCATCCAAGACAATTCCAAGAAAGCCATGGGGACTCAGTGAGGTTTTCAAAACATTTTTTTTCTGCCTGAAAACACTAAAGATAAGAAGCTTCACATAATAACATTGTTATTTGAACCTGAAACAACTTATCTACTGCCATTTGGTCACAAAACAACTGTATAGCTCAAAGAACTCATTCTTAATAATTTCCCACAGGGAATTTTCCCCCATAATTATTGTTAAAAGGAGAAAGTCAGAAGACTGTCACATTTTGAGCCTGTTTCTTTAATATTTTCTATTTGCTTAATTCATGTCTGAAAAGCAGAAGTGGATGGTTGGTGTTAGGAAAAGAAAGAACATTCCTGATAAGTGGATTTGTCAGTAATGTTACCAGCTGTAAAATAGTCTGGAATACAAAGATTGCCAAAAGCCTAAGGCTTCAGGGGATAATTGTGCTCCAGCTGTTATTCAGAGCCTCAGCCACTAAGAAACCTGCTATCTTGGTTTAGCTGAAAACTTCTTAAGTTGGTAGCTAAATAAATGGTACTCTGAAGACTATTTGTGATAGCTTTTAAAGTTTAATGGCTACTTTTTCAGAGATGTAGCAAACTTAACTTCTCAGTCACCTCTCCCATGGTTTAGACAATTCTCCATCATTCACAACTCAAGGGAGGAAAGACTTTAGCTCACAGTTTCATTAGATTCAGTACATGGTTGCCCGGTTCCCAAGCAAAACCCTTGCAGCAGAAGGGCATGCTGGACCAAAGTCAGTCAGCTTGTGGTGGCCAGGAAAGAGCACAGAGGACCAGTGCAGAGGGGGAGAGTCAGGAGGCTATACATTGTTCTCAAGACCATGCCTCCATGTCCCCGAGGCATACCCAGAAATGTGCTTCACTAAACCTTGTAGGCATTTTTTAATTTAATGAAGTGGATGTGTCAGAAATAATGGACTCACTTATGGATACTACTTTGGTATCTTAAGATGGGCCATGTAGGAGGATTTATACCATAGATATTGGCACATGCTACAAGTCAGGGTGTTTATTTCCTAGAAAGCTGAACAACATTTACTAGAGTATCATTAAGGGTGTTAATGTCCATTGCAGGATCTTTATTACAAAAGCATCACTTAAGTAACAGATAATACAAGTGAAATTTTGTTTTTTGCGACATCTGGTACAATCTTACACTTGCAGAGTATTTTAAAAGTACTATTTTTATTCAGCTTCTAGAATATCATATTACAAGCTACTGTAAATCTTTTACAAAATGAGAAGGTAACTAAAAATATAAGAAATGGATTAAGATCCATTTATTTGTAAAGTAGATATCAATTGCATTACCTGTGAAGCAATATCTATCTATTTGAAAATGGACTAGGATTAGTTATAAGTATTGCAAACCCAAGTGAAAAAATTATAAAAAGCTTAAGAAGAAATATAATTAATATGCTATGAAAGAAGAGAAAAGTCAAGCAAGTGGAATGCTCAAAACTCCAAGAGGCAGTAAAATATGGTAAGGACACAAATAGGAATTAAGAATAGAACAACAATTAGGAAATAGCAAAAGAAAATAGTAAATACTACTGCAACAATATTAATTTCATTAAATATCAATTGCCTAAACACAACTACAACAAGATGAATATTTTCAGACCAAATTTTAAAACAAAACCCAACTATATATTGTCTACAAGAAACTTATTTTATTAACCACATAAATGATAGAAAGACGCCTATAAACAAAAAGTGAAGAATTAAAGATATACTATACTAACACCTATTTTTAAAAAAGTGCATGTAGCTGTAGTACAGCAAGTGCTCGACTTACAAGCATTTGAGTTGTGAACTTTCATAGATACAAATAGACCTTGCGTTATGAACTTCCATAGATTCCCTCTGTCTCAACTACTTTTTACTCATTGCTGGGACAGAACTAGGTGGAAGCCTTCTTAACTTCAGAACTTCTGCACATGCCTAAAATCAGTGCCACGTGGATGATGCCAAGGTCTGCTGCCAGCTGGAGTAGGAGCCACGATTCTTCTCTCTTGGCTATAGGGGCAGTGTTTCCTGGTCACTGAGCACTCTGATCCTGATTGCCAGGAACAAATCCTCTATGCTGCCACTGTTCTGGAAACTGATGTGGCTGCTGCCTCCATTCTGGAATATTGGTGGGGCTCTGCAGCTTTCTCCTTAAAGCAAAGGCCCTCATCCTTATGATTTTGAGGCTGTGAAGGGTGAGAACCTACCACCTCCTGTGATGCCCTCAGGACATCTATTCTGTTTTCCTGTTCCTCCTGAGCAATGGAGATCTCAGATCTCCACAGGCAGTCTATAGCTTTCCTGGAACTTCCTTTCTGGCCCAAATCACAACATTTTAAATCATTGTTCAGGGCTCTTTGCTCTTGATTCTCAATATAAATCTGGCTAAAAGTCCCCAACAATAGCCGTGCCACTGCTTCAGCATTCGATTGCTTTGAGATTTCTTTTGCAAGATTAATCAGTCCACCACTGTTAGTCTCAGACAAAGTCTCTGGACAAGAGCAAACTACAGTCAAACTTTCCACCAAGCCATAACACAAATCATCTGGTGTCCAACAACCAATAGAGTCCTTCTTCCCAGCAAAAACCTCCCCAGCCTGGTCTTTACAGACAGGGTTTCTATCAGCATTCTTGTCTTCTGAGCTCTGCAAGAATCTCCCATACAGAAGGGCCAAAGCTTTTCTAACACCTCTCTTCCAGTTTACATCTCTGAACCTTTCCTATTTCTTCCGATAAGCTGTTACCCAAAGCTCTTTAAAAAAAATTATGTATTTGGTACAGGGTCTCACTACTTAGCTTGAACTTGTAGTGATCCTCCTGTTTTCAGCTTCCCCAGCACCGAGATTACAGGTGTGAGCCACCCCACCAGGTCTTGGTGGCCAGCTCAATACATCCTGGGGCAGAGCTGGTGCAGCATGTGGTGCTGGGGATTGAACTTGGATCCCTGCACGTGCCTAAACCGGCACTTATTCCTCTGAGCTATCTCACTGGTTCCCCAAAAGCTTTTGAACAACATGGTCAGGTAGTCACAGCAACGATTACATTTCTCTGTTACCAAATTTTGTCTCAGATACTTTTTACTCATTGGTGGGACAAAATTTGTGCCACCAAATATTAAGGAAGGAAAGATTTATTTATTTCATAGTTAGTGGAGGTTTCAGTCCATACTTGGTTGGCTCCAAGGCAGAGTAGCATAAGACAGAAGGCAGCAGTTCATGGGGACTGAAAACAGCAAAGAGCAGAGGAAGAAGCACCTGCTGTGGCATCTATCAAGCCTCTCTTCATTGCTTCTGGAGCTCCTCCAAGGAAGTGGTGGTGGGCCTGGAAGATTGGAGCTCCTCCAAGGAAGTGGCATGGCTGTGAAGACCAACATCCTCCAAGGAAGTGGCACACTGAATCCTTCCTCACTCCCTTTTACATCCTTTTTGTACTGAGTCATTCTAGGGTGGTCCCTCCCTGCCCTAGTGAGGGGCCTTCAAGCCATAGTGCATGGAACTGTCAAGCCAATCCACCCAAGCCTTTTACTTTCCAAGGTGACACAATGTATCAGCCACTACACTCACCAATCATGTATTCTCGCAGTTGGGCTGCCACATGTGTACTGTACAGTGTGATGGTGTACAGTAGTATAGTACTCAATCAGAGGCCAGGATGTCCCAAAGCAAGAGAAAAATCAAGAGGTGTTATGTGGCAAACTGCTTAGGAGCACAAAGCCTAACTATGGAAACAAAAGTGAAAATAATTGATAGATTATAAGATGTAGTTTGTTGGATTTTGAAGAAATTCGATGAATGTATCTAACAGTTTGATTCACTAACACAAGCATTAGGCAAAATTTTATCTTTGTTTGCATAGTCCACATGGGGTAACAAACACAGCTACAGCCATCCTTCATGCACAATCACAAATGCAGCCATCTTTTCCAAATTTGTGGAGCAAATTAAATTTGTGAGCTGAGGTACACTATACTTTCAGATAGAGCAGGCTTCAGAGAAGAAAATTATCAGGGATAAAGAGTAAAATCAAATAATAAGACACAGGTCAATAATTTAAAACCAACTACCTGCAGTGTGTGTGTTCCTAACAAGAGAAGGCTGAAATGTGTGCCATAAGAACTAACAGAAGTGCAGTGAGGAACAGATGACTAGTTGGAGCACTTAACACATGTCTGTCAAAAATGAAAAAAACACAACAGGCAGAACATCATCAAAGACAGTAGTGAACTCCATAGCACCAGCACTATCAGCCAATTGGATATAATTAACATAGATAGAATTCTTCATTCCAGAAGAACTGATTATATAGTCTTTTGAAGATCATATTGCAACATTTGCCAAGATAAACCTGTTCTAGACCTTAATCTTGACAAATTTAAAAGAATAGAAATTATACAATGTCTTTTTCACAAGTCACAGTGTAATTAAACAAGAAATAAATAAGAAAATCTGGAAAATATCAAAACAGTGGGAGAATTTTAAATAAATATTTACTTTTATTAGTACATATTGGCAGTGCATAATATTACATGCATTGTGGGAAACTGGTACATATACATAAAACTTCTCAATTCTTTTTATTTCCCATTCTCCTCTACTTATACCCTCTTTTTTCAGTATCAGACTCATTTATCTTATTAATATTTACAAAGGTAAACAACATACATGTAGATGAACAACCAGACTAACAGGGAAAATATATGATATATAAAGGAAAATTATCCTAAATCAAGTTGCACTTTTAGATATTTATCCATGCTTGATTACAGTGACTTGTCTCTATTTTTTCTATTATCTGTGTTGTGTTTTATTTTGCATTTTATTATATAATACTGAGTTTAGTTTCTCATATAAGAGAAATGATATAGCATTTGAGCTTATATGTCTGGTGTATGTCACTGAACATTATGGTCTCAAGCTCCATCCATTTTCCTACAAATACCTCAAGCTTATCCTTCTGGGTAGCACAGTACTCCATTGTGTATAAATGCAACATTTTTTAATCCATTTATTTATTGATGGACATATGTCCTGCTTCTAAGATTTAGTAATTATGAACTGTGTTATTATAAACATGGATATGTATACATCATTGATGTCTTTCACTTTTTTTTGACAGATATCTATATCTTCAGTAGCCTCAGTGAGCCCTCTCCATGCTTCAGCAAAAAAGAAAGCTATAGCCCAATCTTCCTATTGAATATAGATGCAAAAATCATCAATAAAATACTAGCAAACTGAATGCAGCAAATTGTTGAGAAGATTATGCATGATGACTAAGTGGGATTCATCACTGGCATGCAGGGATGGTTCAATATATGCAAATCAATGAATGAAATATATCAACAGAGCCAAAGACAAAAAACACACGACCATCACAATAGATGCAAAAAAGGGCTTTTGACAAAGTTTGACACTTATTCATGATAAAAACCCTACTGGTAATCAGAATAGGTGGTCTACATCAACCTGATAAAAGCCATCCACAACAAGGTAACAGTCGACATCATTCTAAATGGACATTAACTCAAGGCTTTCACTTTAAATCAGGAACAAGACAAGGCTATTCATTGCCACCACTCTTACTCAATAGAATTCTGAAAACATTAGCCAGAGCAATGAGACAAGAGAAATGAAAAGAATAATGATAGGAAAGGAAGAAGTGAAATTATCATTATTTGCAGACAACATGATACTCTACATAAACAACCCCAAACTCCACCAAAAGACTTGTTAACTTAGTAACCAACTAACATAGTTGGATACAAAGTCAACACTCAAAAATCAATAGTATTTCTGTATACAAACACATTGAAGGAGAAATTAGTGAAAACACACATTTCTTTGTTTTTTTGCGGAACCGGGGATTGAACTCAGGCCCTTGCGCTTGTCAGGGAAGCACTTATTCCA
>NDGM011063542.1:0-10896 GCA_002564305.1 Octomys mimax
ATGATGAAAAAACATTTAAAAATTAGAATATATTTTTTAAAATAGGCATAAAGTATTATATACGTCTTATGTTTACACATAAGTCCAAGGGATTTAAATCTTAAAAAGAAAAGTACTTACCCCCAGTGAATATAGCCACCAACATAAGTTGTAGAATGAAAGTTCCTCAACCTGGTAAATACAATATGTAGAACAAACAAGAACACTTACAGCTAAGGTCATACTTGAACAATGAAACCTGAATAATTTTTTCCTGAAGATCTAGAACATGACAGCTATTCTCATCATTCTTTGTCAGTATTGTTCTTGTTATTCTAACAAGTGCAATAATGTAAGAAAAAGAAATTAAAGCCATTGAGATTATGGGAGTATAAATTAAACTTATAGGTAAATAATATGATCATTTTGCTGAAAACCTTATTGCATTGACATGCTATTAGTGCTAATAAAAGGATTACCAAGATCATAGATTACAAGGTGCTATAAAATTATATTATTTTCTGAATACTGGCAACATGCATCAACAATTAAAATTTATATACAATAACACTTATAATTGTGTATTTACATACTCAGGGAAAATTTTTACTGAGACCTCAGCATCAGCACAATGAACACTACAAAACATTGGTGAAAGAAATAAAAAATCTCTTAAATAATAAAATATATATATTGCAAGATTTGATGATGGAGTTTGACAACCCTTCACCCAGAAGACTGCAGGCAAGATTTGGCAGCCCTAGTCCAACCCATTCCCTCAGCTGTTCTGATGAATACTGCTGCCCCTCCTTCACCTGAAGACCACCAGTGAGCTGCAACTACCACAGTGACCTGCACCAGCCTTGGAGAGCCCTACCCTGCAACAATCAACCATCAAGAGGGCCTTGCCCAACTTTGGCCTGCACTCATAGTCATTGGATCCTTCTTGAAATGTGGCTTGCTCAGCTCTCCTTACTGAGGTAGAAAACACTACAGGAGCTTTGGTGAGCTTACCATCATAGCCCATTCTTGTAAAATCCTTGCTGACCTGCACTCTGCCCATCTACAATCATTGCAAAAAACAACAAAATGAAGAAACAAAAGGCAATCTAAGACCTCTACCCACCCAAAACAAGTCCAGGAGATAAGGTCTCAGAAGAACTTGGAACACACACACTTGAAACTTCTGAGACGAGAAGAACTGAAGTAAGCAGACAACCCCACGAAGCTACTGGAGAAATCAGGTCAGAAATAATATCTCAGGTAAGAAAGGAAATGCCAACAATCATGGAAGAATTACTCATCACATCTAAGGAAGACACAAATTTTTAAAAAAGAAGAAAATGTTGGAAACATTGAATGAACAAACATTAGAATGCATGGAACAGATTCAAACAGATATCTAGGACATTAATAATTCCAATGATAGGAAAAACAGCTTGAATGAAACAGATGATAGAATTCTAGACCTTGAAGATTACATTGCAGCTAGTGAACACAAAAGGAAACAACTCTTAAAAATAACAAAAACCAATGAATAATAATGCAACCGATGTAAAGAGATGCAAACAAAAATAATATAAGACTAGTACATATCAGTGAAACAACTGGAGATAACACAAAAGATGTACAAAGAGTGTTTGCAGAAATAGTAGCAGAAAATTTCTCAAGCATGGGAAAAAATTGATATACAGATAACTGAAGCATATAGAGCTCAACCTAGCCCTAACCAAAATAAATCATCACCCAGATACATGATAATCAAGATCCTAGAAATTGTACAAAAGAACAAAATATTAAAAGCTGTTAAAGAGAAGAAACAGATTATCTATAATGGAAAGCCCATCAGACTCATGGCAGATTTCTCAACTGAAACTATCAAATCAAGAAGAGCTTGGTGGGAGACATTTTTAAAGATTTATTTATTTATTTATTTATCCATTCATTTGTTGCAGGTTCTCACTATGCAGTTCAGACTCATAGTGATCCTCCTGTCTCAACCTCCCCAGTGCTGGGATGACAGTTATGTACCACCACGCCCGGTTTCACTGATCTGCCCAATGCAAAGCCGGCATGACATGTGGAACCAGGGATTGAACTCAGGTCCTTGTACTTGCAAGGCATGTACTCAGATTGACAAGCTATCTACCCAGCACCACAGTGAGATATTTGAAGTCATGAAAGAAAACAACCTTCAACCCACATTGTTGTATCTTGAAAAATTATCTATTAAATTTAATGAAGAGATTAGATACTTCCCTGAAAAACATCAACTGAGGAAATTTGTGACAACCAGACCAATCTCACAAAGAGTAATGACAGATATTGTATTTATTTATTTTTTTGTATTTTTAGGGAAGGGTTTACAGGTTTAGGGTCTCACTACTAGATCACATTTGTACTGATTTGCCTGTTTACAGCCTCCCAAGAGCTGGAATTGCAGGCGTATGCCACCATGCCCAGTCTCAATTGCTGTCTCAGCATGTCCCGGGAGTAGGACTGACACAGCAAGCCCCGGGAATCAAATTCCTGGCCCCTGCACCTACTTGCAGGCTCTTTAATCCACTGAGCTATTTGGCTGGCCCTCTGACAGATATTTTAGAAAGAGATTAAGATGACCACAACTTCAATAACAGCAGAAGAGAACAACCAAGCAGAGAAAGCAATTAAGCAAGTGGGCAAAGTATGGGTCTACAGTAGGAAAAAAAATGACAAAAATAAGCCAATATATATCAATGATAACTATCAATGTATATTGTCTCAATTTACCAATGAAAAGAAGCATAATACCAGAGTGGATAAAGAAACAAAATCCAAAAATATGCTTCATACAAGAAACACATTCAACTCAAAAAGAATTAATAGACAGAATATCAAAGGATAGAAAGCAGTACTCCTTGTGACCAGAACTGAGAAAAGCAAGGGTAGTTATTCTGGATGCCTACAATGTCAACTACAAACCAAGGGTGATTAAAAGAGACAAAGAAGGCCATTTCATACTTGTTAGGGGAAAACTGCTGGAGAAAGATATAACAATTATAAAAATATATGCACCCAGTGCAGAAGCACCCAACTACATAAGACAAATTTTAGTAGACATGAAAAATCTAATGAGCAATTATTTATGTATCCATAAAAATAAATAAATAATTGTATTGGGGGAAATTCACACCCCATTGACACAAAGAGGTAGACCAACTAAGCAAATACTGAGCAAAGAAATAACTGAACTAATCCAAACTTATGAAAAAATGGACTTAGTAGACCTATACAGAGTGTTCCACTGAACAGGGTCAGAATACACATTTTTTCAGCTTCACATGGTATTGCTCCAAAATAGATCATGTGCTAGCACATAGAACATGCCTAAGTAAAGGCAAAGGAATCTAAATTACCTCATGCATATTATTTGACCATAATGCAATGAAACTGGAAACTATTGACAAAAGAAACAATATAAACTCTATAAACACATGAAAACTACATGATACCCTCCCAAATAATTAGTGTGTTATGGATGAAATTAAAGAAGAAATTAAACAATATTTATTTTTTTCAGGGTCTCACTACAAAGCCCAGACTCGTAGTGATGCTCCTGATTTCTGCCTCCCTAGTGATGGGATTACAGGAACATGCCGCCATGCCCAGACTCCATTGCCAGCTCAATGCACCTACGGGCAGGGCCAGTGTGACACGCAGAGCGAGATATCGAACCCTGGCCCCTACACTTACCTAAGCAAGCGCTTAGTCCACTGAGCTACACCGCCGGCCCTAAACAATATTTACAATCAAATGAAAATGCTGATGAAAATTGCCAGAACCTGTAGGATGTGATGAAAGCTGTCTAAAATGGAAATTTATAGTGGTAAATTGGCACAACAGGAAAGCAGAATGAGAACAAATAAACAATGTTAAACTGCAACTAAAACTCCTAGAAAAAGAAGAGCAAGGCAAGTCCAAAACATAAAGAAGGCATAAAATTATAAAGATCAGAGCAAAAATAAATGTAATGGAGAAAAAGAAAACAATACAAAGAATTAATGAGTTAATGAGTTGATTTTTTGAAGACTAAATAACATCAGTACATCTCTAGTCAACCTCATTTTGAAAAGTAAAGAAAAAATTCAAATTAAATTTCATGCAATGAGGAGTGGAAAAGGTGAAATCACTATAGATGCTATAGAAATTTGGAAGATCATTGATACTTGTTTCCAAAATCATTGCTCTCACAAATGGAAGATACAGAAGAAATGGACAGATTCCTACACATGTATAAATTACCGAAGCTGAATGAAGAAGACATAAAAATACTGAAGAACCTATTATCAGTCAATTTAATTGAAAAATAGAATAAAAACTGCCAACAAAGAAGAGCCCAGGTCTTGATGGATTTATAGCTGAATGCTACAAGAAATTTAAGGAGACACTAATGCCAACTTTTCTCAAATTCTCTAATGAAATTAAAAGGGAAGCAATTCTCCCAAATACTTTCAGGGAGGCAAGTATTACTCTGGTACCAAAATCATTGAAGGAACCAAACGAAAAGGATAATTATAGGCCAATTTCCCGCATAGATGCAAAAATCCTTAATTAAATACTAGCAAAGAGAATGCAGCAAACCATCAAGAAGATTACACATCGTGACCAAGTGGGATTCATCCCAGGAATGCAGGAAGGAATGGCTTAATATATGCAAAATCAAAAATGTAATACACCACATCAAAAGAACCAAAGACCAAAATCACACGATCACCACAATAGATGCAGGAAAATAATTTTACAAAGTCCAGCACTCATTCATCAAAAAAAAACACTACAGAAAATCAGAATAGATGGTATTTACTTCAACCCAATAAAAGCCATCTACCATAAAACAGCCATCAGCATTATAGTTAATGGACAAAAATTGAAATCCTTCACTTTAAAATCAGGAACAAGACATGGATGCCTAAGGCCACCACTCCTGTTCAATATAGTTTAGGAAATATTAGCTAAAGCAATTAGGCAAGAGAAAGAAATAAAAGGAATAATAACTGGAAAGGAAGTTGACACTCTGCATGGAAAACCAAAAATCTCCACCAGAAAGGTCTTCACATTTATCAACTACTTCAGTAGCATAGCAGGTAGAAAATCAATACCTAAAATCAATAGCATTCATCTACAAAGACAACAAACTGAGAGAGAAATTAGGAAAAAAAATACCTTTCACAATAGCATCCAAAAAAATGAAATATATAGGAATTAATCTAACAAAAGAATTAAAAGATTTATACAACAGAAATTCCAATACTATGAAAAAAGAGACCTAAGATGATTTCAGATAATGGAAAGATATTCCTTGTGCCTGGGTAGGAGGAACCAATATTGTGATAATGGTCATATTCCCCAAATTTTTATATAGGTTTAATGCAATTCTTATCAAAATAGCATCAATGGACCTCACAGAGCTAGAGAAAATATTCCTAAAATTTATTTAGAACCATGAAAGACCTAGAGTAGAAAAGGCAGTCCTGAAGAACAACAAAAACAAGGCAGGAGGCATTACAATCCCTGACTTGAAATAATGCTGACAAGCTATTATGATAAAATCAGCATTGTGCAGGCAGAAAAATCAGATAACTGGAACAGACTAGAAGATGTGGACACCCCTACAAGCACACTCAGCCGCCTTATCTTTGACAAAGGAATCAAACATTTTCATTGCAATAAATAACCTCTTTTATAAAGGCTGCTGGACTTTTTTTTTTTTTTTTTTTTTTTTGGTTCTGGAATGTTGACTTTGCACATGCTGAAGGGTTAAAATAGACTGATGCCTATCACCATGCACAAAGCTGCAGTCAAAATGGATCAAATATTTAAAAATTTAAAACTGAACTTCTAAATCTTCTGGCAAAGAAAGTAGTTGAAACCTTAAGGCCATAGGAGTAGGTAAAGAGTTCATGAACAAAAATCAAACTTCATGGGACATACTTGAAAGAATCAACAACTGGTATCTCATCATTTTGAAAAATTTCTATCAAAAAAAAATTACCAATAGAGTAAAAAGAAATCCAAAAATTGGAAAACAATTATAGCAGAATATCTTTTGGACAAAGGAACCCTATCTAGAACATATAAAGAAATTTAAACATCAGACCTCAAAATATTCAAAGACTTAATCCAAAAATGGCCATCTGAGATGAATATACACTGCACAAATGAAGAGATACAAATGGCAAATAAATATATAAAAATATGGTCAACCTCAATGTTCATTCAAGAGATGCAAATTAAAACAACACTGAGATAACATCTGAAGCCAGAATGAATCTCTATCATCAAGAAGTCAACCAAAAACAAATGCTGGAGAGACTCTGAGGAAGAAGGACTCTTATCCACTGTTGGTGGGAGTGTAGACTGGTACAACCATTGTGGAAATCAGTATGAAGATTCCATGGGTGGGCAGGAATAAAGATTGGAGGCTCTACTCAAGACAGCTATTCCTCTCTTAGATATTTTCCCAAAATAACTTAAATCATCATACCACAACAATATATGCGCACTCATGTTTATAGCAGCACAAATTTTCATAGCTAAATCTTGGAAATAGCCCAAATGCCCATCAGCTGAGGAACGAGTAAAACTATGTGATATTTTTACACTGTGTAGTGCTCTTCAGCTATGAAAATGATGAGCTCAAGGCTTTTGTGAATAAATGGATGCACCTAGACACTATATGGGCATGTGAAATAAATCAGGCCCATATGTGCAAACATCATATTGTCTCACTAATGTGAGAATTTGAAATAAAATCCAAAAGGTACAACAGATACTGTGAACAGGAAAGAATTTGTTCAATGGTACAGCCATTATGGAAATCAGTATGGAGATTCCTCAAAAAGGGACGGAAAAGCTGGGAAGAGGAAAAGGACAAATCTGCAAATATATATGCAGAAAGTTTGGATAATTGTATCGTTGATTTCTGCTGGTCTTTTGAAAGGAGTACTTAATTCATTTTTCTTTTTTCTCCCCTTTTCATTCTTATTTTTTCTTATTTGAATTTCTTATGAATTCTTTGTTATTATTTTGTTTTCTTTTTTTAAAAACAGATCTTGCAAGTTTATATCTTGTAATCTAAACTAGTTTGAAGACAGTATCATGTAGTATGGCAGCCATTGTTGCATTTCTATTTCTTTGTTTAGTGAAATTTTGTATCATTTCTAAGGCTGTTTTTTCCTGTCAGTATTTTGTATTGTTTAACAATAAAATATGAAAATCTCCTAGTAAGTAAAATTAAATTGAAAATGCATGCTCTTAAGTTTGGCAAAGCCATTTCTAAGAATGAATGTGTCTAATATTGAAGAGAAATGGACAAATTTAATACTATTTTTTAATATTTTGAAACAGAATCTGTATTCACAGTGGCAAATTCCAAGCATAGAGAGGATACATTTCAAATGTAATATACTGGTAATTTGTTGATCATGAAATGTTCTAAATTTTATTTCATTTAGATTCTCAAATATCACCAATGGATTATAACACAAATAATCACATTTCATTAAGAAACTATTTCTTATTCTGTTTCTCCATTCTTCTTTTTTTCTTCTAAGCTGAGATAGAGAGAGAAAGTGAGAGAGAAAGAGAGAGAGAGAGAGAGAGAGAGAGAGAGAGAGAGAACCAACAGGCATGTTACAAAATGAGAATAAAACATGTTGTAAAACACTGAAGAACATTAAATTTCCAATTCCTTAATCATAATTTTAAGTTTTTTTTTTTCTTTGAGGTACCAGGGATTGAACTCAGGGCCTTGGTTTTCCAGGCAAGTGCTTATTCTACTGAGCTATCTCCATGGCCCAAAAGTTAAGAATGATCTTTCATAATTTTAAAAGAGAAAACTGTTCTTTTGCAATTTCATTTTAATTGGCTCCAAACTCAACCATGAAATTATTTGATACATAGAAGAAGACAGGGAACTGAAAAGTAAAGAATTATTGCTAAAGCATTCTTTTAATATGCTTTCCATTCTCTAACTTCCAAACCTAATTAACTATGTCACCCTTCTTCCCTCTTTCTTGAAGTGCACAGATTGTTTAATCTTCCTGTAATACAGATTGGTCAGCTTTAGTCTGATTATGTGAAACTTTTATTTGACTCTCATATTCTAAACTGTTTCTTTTTTCTTTCCTTTTTCTTTCTTTTCTTTTTTTTTTTTTTTTTTCGGTACAGGGGATTGAACTCAAGACCCTGTGCTTGCCAGGCAAGTGCTTATTCTACTTAGCTATTTCTCTTACTTTTCCAAACTGTTTCTATAGAAATAATTAATATAATTTGGATACATTAAGGTATACATTAACTGTTGTTTGAAGTTGTGAATGATTGTTTGATGTTCTTCTGTTCCTTCTTGTTATTGAATTAGGAAGCATATTAGTCTAGTAATGTCGCTGTAATAAAGAACCAGAGGCTGGGCAGTTAATGAAGAAATGTTTTGGAGGTTGAGGAGTAATTTGTTAGCATTGGCACTTGCTAAGTCTCCTCAAGCTGGAAGATGTCACACAGGAAAAGGGTGCAAGAGTGAGGTGCCCCATAATGAGATAGTATGCAAGAGAGAAAGGAGGAGGCTTTGCCTACAGTGTTGTAACAACACGCTTTCATGGAGCAATATACAGTGGAGAGACTCAGTTCACTCCACAGGAATTCCACTAGCCCTTTTTACAAAGGTCATGACCCAACTGAGCTCCACTAGAGTCTACCTTTCAGGAATCTCATTGTCTTTCAATACAGCTGCATTGTCAACCAAACCACCAGTGCACAATCCTTTGGAAAACATTATTATAGCAGGTTGAAAGGATCATTGTGCTAATTATAAAATATGAAACTTTAAATGCAAATAATGATGGGATTTAGTATTAATAAACACTTGACTTGAATTCGAGAAAAGTCAAAGAAAATGGGTACCACATGCAGAGCAACCAACAGTAGTCTCCATCCCTAGGTAGGGGCATCATCCCTCCACCCAGTGGAGTAGTGTACTAAATGATTGTTGACATAGTTCTGGGAAGTAGATACATAAATGAATTTGAAAATAAGTTAACAAGTGAAGCAAATGGGTTTTTCTTGAGAAGTGACCAGAGAGATAAAGATGGCTTTCTAACCCCAGAGGTAGTAGTTTTGTAAGCTGTAAAGGAACCTGACTCCACACCCACATCAAGAGTAGAAAATATCTGAGATGTACTGTAGTCACATCCAGCTTCTCGGTGTCTCAAAACTTCTCTTTGTCACCCAGAGCCTTGGAAAATTGTGTCACCCAGAGCCTTGGAAAATTGAAGTGTTTCTCTGTCAAAGCTCAGATTCCTGTAAGATCCTTGGCAGAAGTCATGTAGCTATAACCAAGAGTTTCAGTCCTCACAGCCTCGATCACAGACCAGTGGAAGGCCTAGAGCCTTCCCCCTTCATGGTTGTTGCTCTGCCTCCCACACACTTGAGGAGCTCACTGGTCACGGGAATGGGTTTCCATGCAGTCCTGCGGGTCCCCACTCCACAGCCTAGGCCGTCATTTTTCTTGTTTCATTTTTGCGGAACCGGGATTTGAACTCAGGCCCTTGTGTTTGCCAGGGAAGCGCTTATTCCACTGAGCCATCTTCTCAGCCCCTAGGCTGTCATTTCTCTTTGCACAATTTTTATTCCTTCAAGGAGAGAATAGCTACTTACTGATCAGTCTGTTTCGATGACTCCTCTGGGTAGACAGTATGGCTCTCTAATCTAGTTTTTCTCTATAGATAAATATTTATACCTGACAGTTACACATGAATGTGGGATGCATTTTTCACTAGTTGTTTCAGTTATGATAAATTTTTCAGTACATGTCTGCTCTTTCACATTCATATTTTGGATTGGATGCTAAAAAAACAGGAAGGGAGGAGTACAAAAACTTCTAACTGCAAATCCACTAGCTCTGCTTTAACAGAATGTATACTAAACCAGAAGGGAGAATTTTGATTCTGCCAACCATGCTATGAAAAGTAGCCACAAGAACGCCTATTACTGAGGATGAGTAGATTGGCCTGGAGTTCTTAGTTTGAACTGAGAAATCTGTTCCTGAAAATGACTCCACTAGAAGCCAAGGAGCTGTGGTATGTGAGTACCTGGCAGAAATGTGATGTTGTCTGTATAACAACCTCAGTGCCCTCCAAATCAGTGTGCTCCTTGGGACCACCTTCTGCATGCAGCCTGTGCACTTGCTCCTCTTCTCTTGCAGAGGGTTAGGTGGTGTGGATCCAGGTGTAGTCCCAGGCTTCATGTGTTGCTGTACCGTTGTTTTCTGTGCTATAATTTAAAGGTGTATATTTCTATAGCAATATGATCCACTATGCTCATAGAACCTTTTAGTTATAATATTATGGATCCCTGACCTAATGAGTTTTACGTTTCCATGGAAGCCATTATTTTGTCTGAGAAGGAAGGATTGAAGGCAAAATTATCCTAACATGGTGTTTTTGCTATTGTTCTGTAAACTTTTATGAAAACGGATTAATAAATTCAATTAGGATAACATAAAATGATAAAATAAAGATGGTTGTAAATTCCTTGCTACTCTTTTGTCAAGAGGATGTAAAGTTTATTTCCTTCCTCCTGAATCTAGAATGTCAATAAAAGTGCTCTTCCCATAGAAGGCAGTAGGTGTAGTACACTGGGACTTCCAAAATTTACTGAAGAAGATACAAAACAAAAGTCATGATTTCCATAGCTATGGTTTGAGAAGTTAATGGCATTGGCCTTGGATATTTCCAAAATTTGCCCCTTATATAACTTGTATAACATAGTAGTACTTGAATACAGCAAAGTGAGATGTTATAAAGTCAAACAGCAACAAAAGATATATAGCCATTCAACACCTATTCCAGCGCCTGCTGTTCAAGTGATCTTTTTTTTTTTTTT
>NDGM011063544.1:7208-18945 GCA_002564305.1 Octomys mimax
AACAAGCAGCCCGGACCTGAGGCTCTCCTTCCCTAAGTCTCTTGGACTGATGTGCCTCTACCCCAAACACTTGGTGTGTACCAAAACTGACTCCTGCGTCAAGAAGAAATAGAAAACCTGAGAAGTCCTATGGTGAGGAGAAAATAAAATCTCTGGTTAAAAAGAAAAAAAAAATTCTGCCACAAAGAAAGCATTGGACCCAGGCGGTTGTACAAACAAATCTTTACAGACTTCCAAGAACAAATCACCCTAAGCATGGACCAAACCAACAGTTGCAACTGGGAAGAGAACACAAGATGTTTTATGAGACATGCTCTGTAAAATCTGTAGGCCCCTAAAATCCAGGCTGGCCTGTCTGTTGGGAAATCCTTGAATGCTGTGGGTTTTTTTTTTTTTTTTTGGGTAGAACATCTTTTTTGAATTAACTTTGACTTTATTGATGATTTCCAAATAATAGAGATACTCTCTTCAGTTACGTGCCCCCTTATTTTGTAGGAATGGAAGTATACTATATACACCATTCTGTATCCAGTATTTTTATGACATACTTTGGGTGTTATTTTTTAATACCTTTCATTCATTTAAAAAAAATAGTGGTGTAACAGCCTGTTCTTAGGATGACCCTAATTTTAGACAGTCAGGCTGTTGGTGATAAATATTGAGGCAATTTCCAGATTTGTGTTAATTACAACAGTGACACCATGATCAGTCCTCTAAATTTCTAGAGATTGCTGCATATCTAAAATCGCCAAGTCAGAGGGTGTACCCACTGACAGTGTTGGGAGGCACCGTCCCCTCAGAATCGACAAAGTCACACCAGTTTATCATCCCAGTGGCTGTATCAGAGCATCACTCTGTGTCACTCAGCTTTGCCGCCAGGGCTTCAACAAATCAGCCTTTTCCCAGCTCTTAATCATTGTCACAGTGACTGCATGCCTGAGCCTCTTCTCATGAGTGAGGTTGGCTACATTTTCATACATTTAATGGGCACTAGAATTTTATTGTTGCAAACCACCCTTTTCTATTAGGTTACTGGAGTTTTCCCGTATTGATTTTTATAAGAACCTTTTATTTACTAGAGAAGTTAAGTCTGTGTACATGGTAGGCATGACAGGTACTTGTGGTTCATCCTTAGGGAACTGAAGCAAAACCGTTTATGTGGTAGCTACTACCCAGCCGAGAGCTGGCATCTCTCGGCGGTTTCCATAATGTGTATCCTTTCAAGCATCTTCCTTTACTTTAAGGTATATGAGGTATGGAGCCGGCTTTCTTTGTGTTTTTTTCTTCCTCTGATTCTCAGGTTGTATTTGTAAGACCCAAATTTGAAAACTTGCTATTTCCTTTAAATAATATTTAACACAAATCATCTCTTCCATGCCTAAGGCCACGAGGGTGCTGCTGTTTCCTGGCACTGGAGAAGAGTCACTTGCTTCCCACCTCACACTCCTGCTGGCCCCCAAGACAGCGCAGTGCCCTGCAGGGGCGCCTGTGCTCTTGCTACATGGCTGGGTGCTGCTGCTCAAGGCTGGAGTCAGCAGAGCATCTGTTGGATGAGCGGTCCTCAGTCCTCGGGAGAGCCGGGCCCTGGACCCTTCTCCTGTATGAGACCCAGACTATGTCTCTGTAGAAAGCACATCCAGGAGCGGGTTGGCTCGATGGCTTCATTCCTTCCCAGCAACTTTGCTTCTTGGGAGCGCAACCTCTCTGTCTGTCTCTGTCTCCCTCTGCGTCTCTCTCTGTCTTCCCCTCTCTCTCCCTCCCCTCTCTCTTCTCTCCCCTCTCCCTCTCCCCCACCCCTTGGTTTTTGCAAGTTCCTCTCCTACTGCCAGGGCAGCATCAGTAAACTTTGCCCATAGGATCAGGGAAGGCTTCCAGCTCCTTGATATTTACCAAGTGGAACTTCCCTAATACCAAACCAAAACACCCAGCAATTAGATTTCAAATTATCCTTTGAGCCTCTGTCAACGTTAGCCAGGAGCCAGTACACTGAAGTTGAGAGATTGGCGTCCATCCCCTTTATCCTCCTGCTCCTCGGATGCTGGCCAGGCTGCCTCCGATGTGCTGGGGAGCCGCTTGGTCCCAGTGCCCTTGGTCCCACTCCTCCGTATCCTAGCAACGCTTCCCAGCAGCCTCCTTCTGCAGTGCACTCAGGTGGCCTTTCTGGAGCAGGCCCCTTCCAGCATTTATCTTGGCAGAAAGAGGCTTGTGCTGTCCCGACCCCAGTCAGGCTGTGGCGAGCTGAGGGACCAGAGGGCCGAGGGTGCGTGGCCTGGGCGCACCCCACAGCTGGCAGGGGACCATGCATTCAGACAGCATGTTATCCTCTTATTGCTCCAACCTGGGCCTCATTAATCACTCCCTCAGGCTCTGCTGTGTGTCACTCGCTCTGCTCACACCTCTGGGGTGGTCAGGTGGTCGCGGGGCCCTCGCTGCCCTCCACCAGACTCCACGCTGGGCCCACGGCCAGGCGCTCTGCTGCCTGCTTGCTGGTGTCCTTGGGCGTGGACTTGACCTTCCTGCCTCAGTTCCCTTATCTGCAGAGTGGGGCTGTCCAGCCTGCCCTTGAGGCTGCTGTGGGAAGGTGATGAGGCGTTTGAAGTGGTGATTGATTTCTGTCCTCTGTGCCAAGCATAGGGCGTTGCTTTAACTTAGATGTCAGCTTCTCATGAAAGGGTGGGATCAGGGCTCCGGGGGCCTGAAGGTCAGGGTGGCTGCACCAGACCCCACACATCCAAGTCCCTGCACGCCCCGGGACTGGTTTTGCTGCTGCTCTGACTTTGCTTCCTCTGCACACGGGGAGAAGGCAGGCATCTACCTGCAGGGTGCTGTCAACCAGGAAGTGCCCTGTGTGGGGCTCATGCATGGCCAGGAGCACAGGGGCAGCCCCACCCCCGCCCCACCCCGAGGCGCCCACACTGCAGGGCACACCTGCCTTCTTCTGAATCAGCCCTCCCCAGGGTCTACAGCCAACTCCCGGAGGGACCCGATGCTTGGATGCCTGGATCTTTCCCCAGGGACCCTTACAGAAACCCATCTCTCCTGCAACAGGTCCTTCACCCCTGCACGTCCACACCCTGCAGGCCCTGGAGACCTCCTGGAGCCCCCACCAGCTGGAGCTGCCTTGCTTCTCAAAAGCCCAGTGGTGGCCAACCTGTCTGTTGCAGTTCCCTCCAGAGTCGCAAGGCGGTCGCCCGCCTTGTCAGCATGCCTTCCCCTTCCCCCAAGCACAGTCCCATTCCCCCTGTCCGTACTTGGGTGCCCTGGCCTGTGACCCCACAGTCACAGGCCATCCTGGTGGCAGACAAGGGCCCTTTCCAGGTTTCCTCTCCTGGCCCTGACCGTGTCTGAGAATGTAGTGGGCAGCAGTCCTAGCCAGGAGTCTACCTTCAGGCCCTCGCGTGGGTGCAGGGCTGGAGGTGCTATCCATGACCCCACTGTGCCCCAGGCCTGGCACAGTCCGGCCGTGCAAGGACCGAGTGTCACCCTGCATGCTGCGCCCAGATGACCTTCAGCCAAAGGCAGCCTGATGCGTGTGGCGGCCACCCTGGGCTGACTGAGGACACTGATGGGAAAGGTGACCCTGAGCATCCTGAGCCGCCCGTCTTCCCCGAGGCGAGCTGGCTGCTAGATTAATGGTGTGTGTGCAGGGAGAGCCCGGCCCATCGCTCATCCCGTGGAGCATCCGGCCTCTGTCAGATCAGAGCCGGCCGGAGCCCTTCTCCCTGGCCTCGGGTGTCCGCAGAGAGCGGGGTCCGCATGGCTGGAGCCCCCACAGACCTCTCTGCTGGGAGCGGGGGCATCAGCTGCCTCCCACCCTTCCTTCCCGTTGCCTATTCCTCCCTCAGACCGGCCCAGCCCCACGCCGGGGTTAATCACCGAGCTCCCCAGGCGTGGAGGTGTTTTTCTGTTTTTTCCTGCCTGGGTGCTCTGAGGGCGTATTGATTATCTGATTCATTTGCTCTGAAGATGCAGCTTTAGCCTGGAGGGAAAGAGGAGGCAGAGTCAAGCTCGGGTTGCCCTCCGCCCTGCTGGGCCACCGCTTCCCGTCCCGACACTGCAGTCCGTGGCGTCAGGCACGGCTCTCCTGGAGGGTTCTCTTGCCTATGAGGGCAGGGGCATGAAGTGGTGAAAGGCGGAGCTGGACCAGGTTGCCTGGACAAACGCAGGCTCTGCTGAAGGAGCTGCTGTTCCCTCCCCAAGGCGCCAGGGCCTGCCCAGCTGTGGCGTGGAGGGTGGTGCTCCCTTGGAGTTGGTGGTCCGTTGGGTCCTGTGTGTGCCTCCTTAGATGGATTTCAGGAGCCCCTGTGGCGTGGAATTGCTCCGGGCTGGAGTTTGCCAGTCCCTCTCTAGGGCAGGGGAGATAGCTCGGCAGTCTAAGTGCCTGCCGGGCAAGCGCAAGTACCCAGGTTTGATCCCCAGTACTGCATGCTGTGTCAGCCCCGGAACCTTGGGAGTGGTGGTGCACGCCTGTAATCCCAGTGCTGGGAAGACTGAGACGGGAGGATCACTACAAGTCTGAGCTGCGCAGTAAGACCCTACGCCAAATAAATAAATTAAAAAAAAAACCCTGCAAAACAAGACCAGTCCCTCTCTAGCTTGCTGCCCTTTCTTTGGGGCCTGGGGGGTTCCTGGCACAGAGTGGGCACCCACAAGGGCTGGACGAGTCAGCATGGCAGGCACATACAGAGGGAGGGTGGGTGTCCCGGCCCTCAGGTCTTCTTAGGGGTCTTAGGGTCTCATTGTGGCCTCTGACCCTTGTCCTCTGCCCCCTCCCCAGGGGCGGGCGTGGTGCCTTCCCTGCTATGTGAATGGACTTGAATCCATTACTTAGCAGGATTCAAGCCCTGTGTGTGGGTGGCTGGAGCCGGGTCCTGGCCCCAAGGTCCCAGGCACATGGGTAAGGAAAACTGTTCTGCAGAGGACAGGCCAGGGGCTTGGGCACCAAAGGCCTGGGGCAGCCAGCCGTGGGAGCTGGGGGCAGCAGCTGGATGTCCTGGTGGGTGCCTGGCTGTCATCTGTCTGCTGGCCCTAGACGTACTCTTTGGAGGGGACACTGTCTTCCACAGCCCCACTGGCAAGCAGCCCCTGAGCCTTGTAGCGCAAAGTGCCTGCGTGTGCTCTGAGCCTTAGACAGGTCTGGGAGGAAGCAGAGGCAGCATGGTGGTGGCAACATGGGGACAGGAGGGCTGTGACAAGTGTGCTGGCCCACACGCCCCCTGTGCAGTCTCCCCTTCTGACGGGGCGTGGCGTGCCTGCCCGAGACCAGGTGTGGACCCGCTGGTGCAACACGCTGTTTCCTGTCACTGGGACAAAACTCCCAGCATGCACAGCTTAAAGGAAAAAGGTTTGTTCTGGCTCATGGCTCCAGAGGTCTCTGTCCAAGTTCAGCTGGCTCTGAGGTACAGACATAGAAGCAGCAGAGAGCAGGGCAGGAGCGAGAGATGAAGGGGCTGGAAAACAGACAGCCACCAGGGTGCCCCTGGGCCCCAGGCACACGCGGAGTGTGCGCGCTGCTCCCTGTCTCCTAAGCAACAGGTTGATGACCAGGATCAACCATCACGAGTCCACGCCTTGTCAGTGTGACACCTGCTCCCGTCTCCTTGAGCCATATTAATCTCGAGGTAAACAAATACACAAATGACGACTCCCTGATCCTGCCTACCGTGACCCAGCTGTCCCAAGTACAGCTGCATGCGGTCTAATTCCTTCCCCAAAGTCTCGACCATTCCAGCACTGCTCAAAAGTCCAAATCCCACTCCCTCTGACACTCAGGGAAGCCTTAGTGTGAGTCCTTGTAAAATAAAAAAAAAAAAAAGCAAGTTATATGCCCTCAAGAGAAATGGCACAAGGAAATGTTTTCATTCCAATGGGAGCAAAGATGCCAACGCGAGGATGACTAGCAAGGTAAGACCAAAGCCCAGCAGAAGTGAACAATAGGTCCCGTAGCTCTGTCTCCAGCTTCTGGGGCACAGGTGGCATGGTGTGAGCTGCACAGGGCTTGGGCAGCCCCGTCCCCATGCCTCGCTGAGTGCATCCCACACAGCCCCTCTTGGGCTGGGTCTGCTTGCTGTTTCCTCGGTAGGTGGTCCTCATTCCTGGCACCTACAACTTGTAGGTTCTCCATACGGCTTTGCCTCATTCCCACAGTGTTACACATCACCCCCGCAGGAGCTCCTGGTATGGACTCTATCCTTGTCACAAATTTTTGCCTGATCTTCCATGCTGTCCTTTGAAATCCGGGTGGAAGTTTCTATGACCCTGTAACTTTTGCACTCTGCATGCCTGCAAAGCCAGCATCCTGTGGATGACACCGAGGTGTTCTGCTCCTGGGAGCACTAGCCAGATTCCCCAGGGTCACAGCGGCAGCAGGTGCTGAGCTCCCAGATGGCTGAACTGGCAGGGTGGGAGTGGAGCTGTGGACGCTTCTCCGGGCAGGCCAGAGCGAGCAGGTCACCTCGGGACTCTCTGCAAAGCAGAAGTCTTAAGCAACTTTACAGCTCTCCACCCTGGAGCCCATGATGGGTGGTCTGGCCAACGCCTGGGAAGCCTGAGGCCTCCGTCCTCTTGTCCTGGTGGAAAGCGCTGGGTTTTTCACTGGCGATGCTAACCTCCTTGTCAGCTGTTCCTTCTTGGGGTCCAGCTTTACACACGTTTCTTTTTGTAGCCAAATGGTGTGTTTCTCCAATCTTTCTGTTCTGCTTTTTGCCCCAAGTCTCATTGTAAATTTGGCTAAATGCAGCGGGCAGCAACCGTGCCGCAGCCCGAGTGTTGTACTGTCTTGAAATTCCCTCCGCAAGGTCAGTTCGTCTGCTGCCTTTAAGCTCGGCCTCTCACAGGGTCTTGGGGCAGGGATAGAATGGAAACAAGTCCTTCCCACCAGAGTGGCCTCTCTGCCAGGTCCCAGCAGTCCTTCTTTCCATGTGAAACCACACAAACACAGGCTTAGATGTTTGCATTCCAATCAGCATTCCCGTCTTGTGAGTTCCCACAAGATTGCCCACCAGGCTCTTCCTTCAGTACTCGGGGGCTCCTAGCCCCTATCTCCAGACCTTTCCGAACTCCTCCTGTAAATGGGTTCCCAAGGCTTCCGAGCCATACGGCCAGATAGCGAGTGCCCCAAAAGCCCTCTGTGCTCATCAGCATTTGGTTGCTGAGACAAAGCACCAGACGGACACGGTTTAAAGGAATTGTTTACTTGTCTGGTGGTTTTGTTCATGGTTGGCCGGCCACAGCAGAGATACTGTGGAAGGAAGCGGCTCATCTCCTGGTAGCAAGAGGCAGAGGGCAGGCATGGGCTGGAGAGGAGTGAGGCCCCAGATGCAGTCCCCAAGGCCGTGCCCTCTGGCCCCCACCCCAGAAGGGCACTTTCCTAATTTCCTAGGCGTCTCCCAAATCTGTCAAGCTGACACTCAAGGCCAAGCAGCGCGTGTGGTTGGGTGATGGATTGTACTGTCATTTTTCAAGAAAAACTGGAGTGAGGCAGCAGGGGCCTGAGGGGCTGGGAAAGGCATGTCTTCTACAGCAGTTGGAAGCTGGACCATGATGTGCCTGCTCGGTGCACCTCCCAGCCCATCCCTTCTCCTTTAAGTCTGAATCCTCCCTAGCTTCTATGTGAGAGAGCAAATGCCACCCACGTGCAAAGGCACTGTCCCCGTGGGCTCCCTGATCCGTCCCTCAGTTTCTGTCTCCAGAGGGAGCCCTCCTCTCTCTCTTCCAGTGTGGGCTGCACAGAATGGAGCCTTCCTACAGTGAAGATCCCCTGAGGGCAGGTCCTTGGACCTCTTAGAGAGGGGACCCAAGATGCGGGTGGCAATCAGGGATCCTGGGTGCTGGGTGGATGTCCTCTTATAGCCACAGGCAGGGCCGGCCACAGAGGCAGAGGCCTAGCTCTGTGGTCTCTGGTGCATGGGGGCACCTGATGGCTGATGCTCACTGCAGTAGGGAGGAGGTGGGAGACCAGCCCTGTCTTCCTGCATGCCTGGCGAGTTCTGCTGGGGGTTCTGGTGAGTGGGAAGTGGGTGGTGGAGCCGGAAGTGGAGCTGGCCTTTGTGCATTGTTGGGTGGCTGAGTGGCACTGTGGGCTCCAGGCAAGGGGACAGTGTGACCTCAGAGTCCAGCTGCACCCTCTTTGGGCCACTCTGCCTTGGTCTGGCTGAGTTCTGAGCTCAGTGTGCCCTCTGGCTCTTGGCTCTGATTCTCTGCCACAGTCCTGCTGGCCACACGTCCCCACTCAGCATGTAGCCCAAGAGCTCTGTGCTCAGGAGCCCACCTCTACTCCAGTCCCTCTGACTGCCCAGAAGGGGTGCCCGCGGTGTCCACAGTCCCTCCAGGATGCTGTGCATGCCAGAGGGGTGGAAGGCCCGCCCTGGGGTCTGGGAGCTGACTTCTCATTTCCTATTTATTTTTTTGAAGCAGTTTTAGGTTTACAGAAGATCTGCGCAGGAAGTCCCCCCTCCTCGGCCTGGTGTCTCCATCGGTGCACATGTTGCATTAGTGTGACGTGTTTGTTGCGGGTGCTGAGTCTGTTTTGGCACAGGATGATTCAAGAAGGTCTGACTGTAGGTCATACCAGGCTTCATGGAGTTGTAGTTCCCTGCATCCCTTTATCCTCAACCTGGGAGCCAGAGAGGGAGGGGGAAGGCTGTATACAGTGGGGAGAGAGGCCACAGCCTGCGCTCATGCTGCAATACACTTTCTGTGTCAGCCCAACAGCATGGGGCTCAGTCCATGGCCAGGCCGGGGTGCGGAAGACTCCCCTCCTCCGGGCTTCCATCTCAGCCCATCTGGGCTCTGTGCTGTGGGCGGTGGCAGCCCGAGCCATTCCTATCCCGACTCCACTCAGCGCCTACCTAGTGGCAGGTGGCCCGGGCTCTTCCAGGTGTGGATGACAGCAGCCTCAGGACTCCTCCAGGGGCTGGCCAAGGCAGAGGCCTGCAGAGGTGGCCCGCAGGGTGCTGGACCTTCCGTGTTCAGCCTCTGCCCTTCCTGTGGCTGCGGTGGTATCTTGGTGCCTTTGGGCTCCAACCTCCACTGTGAGGGACACCAGGGAGCTATCAGCTGTCTCCGGACGCAGGGGACAGGCAGTGGGGAGGGAGGACGACGGACGAAGCCAGGCAGTGCAGGAGGAGGGAGCCCAACCATACTAGGCCTCCACAGGCTGCTGTCGAAGGTCCTAAACTCCCAAGTCACAGGAAAGGGCCTGTGGTGGCTCCTAACGCGCAGAAAGCGCAGGAAATCACCCTTCAGCTCAGAACCTTGCTGAGATGAGCCCTTTACTCTGTATTCTGCAAAGGTGGGCAGGGAAATAGTTCACACACACACACACACACACACACACACGCACGCACCACTGTCCCTAGAAGGACACACAAGGTGCTTGCTCCCTATGTCTCCCTATTGTGTCCTGAGTCTTTCCTTGTGCATAATCACCTGTTCAGAAGCGATCACAAGACCTCCAGCCCATCTGTCTGCCTTTTGACAAAGCTCTAATTGCTTCTCTTATTCTAAATATTGTGAAATGCCTTTCAGGCTGAGGCTCGCTCTGAAGGATGGTCCGTGGCAGCCAGAAGGGTGCTGCCCAATTTCAGCTCTGGGGCTTGTCATACCCAGACCTCTGGATTCGCTTCTTGGGCAGTGGCTTACCAGGGTTCCATGTCAAGGGTGGGGTCCTAAGCTCCACTCCCAGAGGATCCTGCTTTTCCTGTTAAGCTTCGGGACCGCGGGGACCTCCCTGATCCTGGGCTTGTCTGCAGCCCCAGGCAGAGAATTCCTGGCCCCCAGTGGGTGCCCAATGATGGCTCCCCGAGGTACTTGCCTCCCCACTCCACAACAGGGGAAAGGCACAGGGGTCAGCCACCCCCTGCCGCTGCCCAGCCTTTCCTGGGCTCCCCTCTGGAGCAGACTCCCCCTGAACACCCTGGACTTGGAAAAGCTGAGTAGGCTCCTGGTTGATAACATGGTGAATCTCTGAGGAAAGAGAGAAGCTATAGCCAAATTAAGCATGATCATGAGGCTGCCCACATATTTTAATAAGATCCAGGAGGAGAAACATAACAGCTGAGTCCCTCTTTTGATTTGAAATATTTAAATGAGCCTTGAGAAATTGTATTACATATTGGAAGCCTTTGAGCTATTTGCTTCATTAGTCTTGTTACTACAGTGGTCCAGGAGGCGGCTGCAGATGGCAGAGGGGACCGCAGAGTGGCGGCTGTAGAAGGAGTGCCCGCGAGGCCGTTGTGCTTGTGTCCAGGTGGGACGAGGAGCTGCATCCGCTCCGCAGCAGCCTCTAGCTTGGCCACTTCAGCTACCTGGCAGCCACGGAGACTTTTTGTTATTTCTCTCATACTTTTCCAAAGTTAGACAGCATTTGGAGGGCCTGGATGGCTGTCACAGCACATATTTTTAAATGCCAACCTTCACCGTACAAGTTGAAAGTGTTGATCCATGCTAGAAAAGCCCATCTCCTAACTGGCATTGAAACCCAGGAGGTGCGAAGGTCGAGTGGCCGTCTTCTGGATGTCTTGGATGGACCAACGGCAAACCAGCTTGCACAGCCCTACGGGGCAAGGCTCTGGTCCCTAAGGCTCCCTGTTTCTCCTAGGGTACAAGAAGGACGGCTCAGCAAATCAAGAGGTCATTTTAGTGGACAGTGTTTCTCACATTGTGCAAACCTGGGACCCTTTCAGCACCAAACATCTTGTGGGGCTCCCTTTCCCCACTTGAAAGTTTCCCCAAAAGCCCTGTTGGGAAATCCCAACATCTCTGTTGCTTCATGAACCAAGTGGGTTTGCTTGGGCGTCACCATCATCGATGTCCTCAAAGGAGTAGAAAATAGGTTTCCTTAGGACGGCCACTGGGTCACGCTGCTGACTAGCCAGAGCCTTCGTGTCCCAAGGCCTTGCCCTGGTGGCAGTTGGCTCCTCCCTGGGCAGAGCCCCTTCTGACTCAGGACTCCACGATCGTGCTGCAGCTGTCCCCTCCAAGGACTGACCCTGAACTGTATGGAGACTTAGGCCCCTTTTCTGCTCAAGGAGTGTGGCCCGTGACTTGTCCACGGCACTTACCTTGGTTTTCAGGACACCAACATGGTCCACCTGGGCATGGGGGCAGAGACCACGTGTCCTTCCTGACAGGTGTCAGCACAAATGTGCCAATTACCTTCTCTTCCTAGAGCAGCTGCAGCAATAACTGTGAACTGGTGGCCGAAGACGACAGAGCCACATTGCCTCCTGGTGCTGGGGCCAGAATTCTGACCCAGGTGTCCGCAGGGCCACGCTTCTGCTGATGGCTTTATGGGAGGAGGCTTCCCCCCAAGCCTCTGACCTCTGCCACACTGTCCGTCCTGGCACTCCGGGGCTTGCGGTTGCCGCACCGCTGTCGCCGTTTGGCTGTGGCCCCCTCCTCCTCTCTGGGCCTCTGACTCCAAATCTCCTCTTCTGAGGACACCAGGAGCTGGGTCAAGACTCTTGGCAGATAAAGTCACATTCACAGGCGTGGAGAGTTAGGGGCTCGTGTCTTTCCCAGGGACTCCTGCTAGGCCACCGAGGCACAGAGGAGAACGCAGGAGCCAGGGGTGGGCCCTGGCTGAGTGGCGCTGGTAGGTCTGGAAGGCAGGAGGTGGAGCCGAGTGACGGGTGTGTCTCACACAGGGCTTTCAGTTGGCAGACGCTAGACAGGAAGATGATGGAGGCGCTCTCCAGTCAGGGTCGAGTGAGGCCGTGGAGGTTTCCCGGGGTCG